>JAJEJO010000965.1:358812-396681 GCA_020662805.1 Glaucomys volans
TGACTATAATACTCCTTTGGGTTTTTTTACTACCAGGATTAGGTGGATTGAAGTCTGCCAGGAGGTTGGCATGGTTTCTCAATGCAGTAAGCACCTGATAAATGTCAGCTATTAGTTCAGTGAGTGGTTGGGGAATGAACAGAGCCCACATTTGGGTTTCTGCCCTCTTTTCTCCACAAGGAGAGCTTACCCAGTCACCAGAGGTTGCACTATGACCCCATAAGGGAAGCAGCAGCTCAGTCACCATTCTGATGCTTTTGTTTGGAGTCAGCCCTGGCGAATCCTTGATTACTGACCATTTCAGAAAAGCACATGGGAAGTTTTCAGGTGGCTAGTACCACGGTTGGTGTTTCCTGCATTCTCTAACAGCATCCCCACCTACCCCAGCCCTCCACTCTTGCTGCCCTTCCCACCACTGTCACCTCAACCAGTACCCTGCCATTCCCCTTGGTGGCCCATGCAGTCTCACATGAGTCCCATGGGGCTTGCCCACTCCCCACACCTTCTGTCCCCTCACTTTCCCTGCCATACCCTCCACCTGGAATGCGGCAGCCTCCTAGCGAGTCTCCCTGCCTCTCTTACACCTAAATACCAGACATCCAAGTTGGGGACTTAGACTCCTCTAGGATAGTGTTCCTGGCTCTTGACTACCTCGTCCCACCCAGCTCTCCCACCCCATCTTCTGCTGTTGGCTGGTACTCAGATTTTTACTGGACATTTCTTGTTGGTTTTCCCTTTTCACTCATGCTGTCCCCTCCCTTCCCTGCCCCATCACCTGGTGAGCTCAGGTACTCCCTTAGGCCACAGTACAAATGTCACCTGCTCTGCAAAATCCAGGCAGAATTAAACAGGCTTTCTGTGTCTTCCCATAATGCCTGGCACACTTTGATGCTGCTTATGATGACCGGCTTGAGGCTTCCTTCCCCATAATTCTATAAACGGAGGGAAGAATCATATCCTGTTAGTAACAGGAATATGATAAAGGCAGTAAGTATTTTCTGTGCTAACTATTTGGCCGTCATGGTGCTAGGCGATTCTCCGTATGATCAGATTTGTTCCTCAGTGGCAGGGCCAGGAGATACAAGGGCTTCTCCAGTGCCACCTCCAAAATAGACCACCTAAATAGAAACAGGGCCTTACTATACAACGCAACTGTGGCTTCCAAATCCACCTCCCCCCTCACTGCCCTGAAACAGAATCACCTCCCTCCCCTATGCTTTTCTTTTTATTTTTTGTAGTTGTAGATGGACAGAATGCCTTTATTTTATTTGTTTATTTTTATGTGGTGCTAAGGATTGAACCCAGCACCTCACACATGCTAGGCAAGTTCCCTACCACTGAGCTCCAGCCCCAGCCCCAGCCCCCCTATGTTTTTCTTAATCAGAAATTCTGAAATTGCCAGGAAGCCTAGGAGATGGGTCCTATTATTATTTAATTTTACAGATGAGGAAACTGAGTCTTAGCAAACTGAAGTAACTCACCCCAGGGCATGTGGCAGAGCCAGGACTAGAACCCCAACATGGCAGATGAACCCAGGGCTGTGCTCCCTTTCTATGTGCCAGCCTCAGGCTGTGCACCCCACTCAGTTTGCCAAGTGGGAGGGTTGAAGTCAAGACTTCTAAATCTCCCCACATATATTTGAAGATCATTTCAGAACCCCTCAGAGAAACCCTCTTCCCTGGGACTCTGTGTTTGTAAATGACAAAGTCAGAGGGAACTTGGTCCGAGTGAACTCAGAGTTCACCTCTTTTTACCTCATCTGGTGGTTAAAAGGGGAGGGGGTGCACACACACACACACAGCCCCCTTCAAGGGTCCAGGGCTCCAGGATCTGGTTCCAGAAAACAGAAAAGTTTCTTTATTAACTGTCACAGAGATTTCACTGTGACCCCAAAGTAATTTCCCCAGAGAGAGGCAAATCTCCAGGAACCAGGAATAGATGAAAAGATTATTGCTTACCCTGCTGGGCAAACAGCGTCTGTATCCGGTGCTGGTTCGAGCCCAGCAAGCTGCTCTGGATTGGTGCCGACTCCCTCCCCACTTGCAGCAAAGGCTCCTGGGAAACATGGAGTCAGCCAGCAGCCAGCGCCGGGTCAGTGCTGCAGTGCCCTGCAAGATCCACACCGTGAGCTGTAAGGCAGTTCAGAATCAAATCACTCCTTGCCTTGCTGGAAGAGACAGCAGCTCGAAATTAGACCTGGGTTTGAATCCCAACTTTGTTACAGTTCCAACTTTGGGGCCCTGAGAAAATGATCTCTTCTTGCCCACCACCATCCCAGGCTTGTTTCCTCAGCTGTGAGGTGGAGATGAGACACAGTTAGTGGCAGATGGCTCCCTACTGTCCTCCTTCCCTTCCTCAATAGCACCATGATGAACATCCTCCTCCCTGCCCTCATTGCCCACCTGGAGTACAAGGCCAGGACTCTAGGCTGGGGTCCCAAGGAGAACTGGGAAGGCCCCAAGAAATTGCCCCCAGAAAGGACCCTTGCTCCATGTCAAGATTCAGCAGCCTTTGTTCTTCATCCCACCTCACCCTGTTACAGAAGGGGAATATGATTCAGACACCTGAGTCCCTAACAGTCCCAGAGCTGCCAAGGGGCAGAACCAGCATCCAAGTCCAAGTCCGAGCATTTGGCCCTACTCACTGCCCCACCAGGATTACATGTGGCCGTAGCCTCTGTCCTGGAGAGGAGAGTTTCAGGGCCAGTGAGTGCATGATGAGGAGATACCCTAGGAGGCTGCAGAGCCTAGCAGGAAAAGGCATGGCGCACCATTTGCCTGCCGTGTGACCTCAGGCAGGCATCAGTGTGTGACCTTCGTCATAACCCTCCCTAAGTCACAATTTCTCTGTAAGGTGGAGATGGTACCAGTACCTACTCCTGGGTGTGCTAGGAGGATTATGTTGCTGCAAAGAACAACTGTCAGGGTGTCGCAAGCAACAGAAACAGAAATTTCTTCTCGTTCTGGAGGCTAGAAATCTGGGATGAAGGTGTGAGCAGACTTGGTCTCTCATGAGGCCTCTACTCTTGGCTGGTAGATGGCCATCGTCTCCCTTTGTCTTCTGCCTTTGTCTCCAGGTGTATCTATGTTCTGATCTCTTCTTTTGAAGATACCAGTCACATTGGATTAGGGACCAGCCCAAAGACTTCTTAACTTAGTCACCTCTTTAAAGATCCTATCTCCAAATACACTCACATCTGAGGGACTTGGGGTTAGAGCATCAATATATGAACTTGGCAGGGGGAGGGGGATGCACAAACAGCCCACTGAGGGTTAAATGAGGCAGAGTGTGGTATAATAAAAAATAAATATTTGCTCTCTATCAGTTTCTGGCACCCAGCTTTTAAAATCCTTGCAATCTGGGAATGATAAGTGTGTGCTTTGTATGCTAATGGGATGTCTGGTATCTCAGGGTCCTAGATGACTTCAGAATGGGGCTGGTCACCAGAAAGACCAAGGCATGATTAGAGGGTTGGAACTTTCAGCCCCACCCCCCAATTCTGGGAAGGAGAGGGGCTAGAGATTGAGTCAGTTACCCATTGCCAGTGATTAAATCTATCTTGCCTCTGTCATAAAGTCTCAATAAACACCCTAGATGGGGGTTCTAGAAACTTCCAGGTCAATGACCGCAACCATGAATTGGGAAGGTGGTGCCCCCCAACTCCACAGGGACAGAAGCACCTGTGCTCGGGACCCTTCTTCATCTGGCTGTTCATTTGTATCCTTTACAATAAACTGGAAAATGCAAAAAAAAAAAAAAAAATGTTTCCTTGAGTTCTGTAGGCCATTCTAGCAAATTATCAAACCAGAGGTGAGGCCATGGGAATCCCAGACTTATTGCCAGCTGATCAGAAGTAGGGGTGGCCTAGGACTTAATGGCTGGGGTCTAAACAAGGGCAGCCTCACGGGACTAAACCCTTATACCTACAGTGTCTGTGCTAATTCCTGGGACTTAGTGTCAGAATTTAACTGAATTGTAAGATCCCCAGTTGGTGTTGGAGAGTTGGAAAAATAGAGGAGATGCCAAGTATTTGTTAGGAGGGGGAAAAAAAAAAAACTTTCATAGTGAAACCCCAGTCATTCAGCTCAAGGTGGGACAATCTGGAGGTGAGCTGACAGAGGTGGCTTGTGGAAGGAAGATGCTCTGGGGGGCACTAGCAACCAGAACAAGGGGCATAACGAACCCCATGGGGAGAGCAGGGAGCAGCAGAATGACTGAAATGGGAGGCTGCACCCAGACTGATGTTGGCAGGGCGCGAGAGAGGCTCCCAGATCTCCATGGGTCCAATGGATTGTGGGCAGGACTCATGCTTCACTCTGCTGAGGGCCCTCGCTGACCGCAGGACATTGGTTCAGAGGTTTTTCCCCTTGCCGTGTTGTTGTTGTTTAGTTGTTGATGGATCTTTATTTTTATTTACTTATATTCGGTGCTGAGAATCGAACCCAGTGCCTCACACATGCTAGGTGAGTGCTGTACCACTGAGTCATAGCCCCAGCCCTGCCCGAGTTCTTTTTGCTCTTCTGCCCAGCACCCTTTCCTTGCTGCTCTGAGGCTGTCTCGGCTAGGGTCTTCCTGCTGGGCTCAGCCAATGGGAGCACAGGGGGCAGATTAGAGGGTGGGACCAAGAGAAACTTGGGGCTTTCTCCCACTCCTGGCCAGCTGAAGGTCCGGCTTTTGTAGTTACCCAGTTCCTGGACTGGGATAACACTGCCTCCTGTCATTTGTCACTCCAATCTAGGGACTGTAGTAGGTAGCTTCCTGTTATTGTTAACCTTCGGGTTATTCTGCTTCTTAACCCCTCCAGCACCTGTCACAAGCACCTTGGTGAAATTCCCGTTGATGTTAAGTGTTTGTAGGGTATTTCTCTTTCCTTGGTGAGACTTTGTCTACGTAAATAAATTGAAAGACTTTTCTCTGAAGCCTTCAAAATAAACTGAAAGGGCTTGGAATTGAAGAGCATGGTAATGTTTTATTGCAGCCAGAGTTCCCAAACACTAAGAGACATGTCAGTTCTTTATTCCATGACCTTAAAAGCATGTTGCAAAAGCCCCTTTCTGTTTTGGTGGGACCTTTAACTTCTTACCTTTCTAATCAGAACTGGTCAATCATATCTCATGGGCTTCCGATTGATTTCTGGACTTTATCTATAGAGAGTCTTGGTAGATTTTTCTCCCTATCCTATGTTTAGTCTTCTTAGCAGAAGTAATCCCACATAACTTTGATATAATCCAAGTGAGGTGACAATGTGTGGCAATCAGGAGTGTCTGTGTTAATGCCTCAGCCTCCTGAGTTGCTGGGATTACAGGCAGGTACCACCACACCTGGCTTCCCCTGCCTCCTTTTGTAAAGGCACTTGTGATGACATTTAGGTCCAACCCAGATAATCTGTAATAATCTCCCCCATCTCAAGGTCCTTAATTGTATTTTCAGTTTCTTTTTCTATATAAGATACCAGTCACAGGGGATTAGAGCATGGACATCTCTGGGAGTCACTACTTGACCAACTAGATTGTCTTTTGCAATTTCATCATGAAAGCTACATTCTAGAACTTTCTCTGTGTGAGTAGGTTTCCACCCCCAGAGCACACTTTCCAAAAGCATCTCCAACCAGGATACACCCTGCATTGAACTTGAGGGTTGCTCCTGAGCTTTGCAGGCCCAAGTTCAGCTCCTCACCCCACCATCCAGGCCACTGACCTTTCTGGGCTTCCTCGGTATCCTAGGCTCACCCACTTGTCATTCCATAAACTGACCAGTCGCCCTCCACGTCAGCAGCTAGAGCTACTGCATGGGACTCCTGTCTCCCTCCTCTGTTTAGAAGGCTCAGCCCATGTCCAGTGTCACCTCCTGTGACATCTCCCTGTTCTGTACACTGTTGGCATGCTGCTTGTGTCTGTACCTCTGAATTAACACACCCGCAGTCTCGTGTTGGGTGCTGCCTGACTTTCCAGGTAGAGATGTGCTGCTCATTCTGTATCCGCCATGCCCAGGAACTACAGGGCTCCGTGTGAGCATGGATGCAGTGAATATTCACAGACCTGGACCTCAAGGCCTGGAACAGAGCAGACAGGAAATGTGAATAGTGTCGAATCGAGAAGATGGTTCTGTTCTCATTTCACCAGAAGACCTTATTTCCCAAGTTGCCATTGAAAGGAACCATTGAACTTGGTTTCCTTTCTCAACCTCCTGCCTGAAAACCTGGAGGGAGCCCCTGTGTTCCTTGCATGTTGCATGTGCACACATGCATGGGCCTTGCCCACACAGGGGAAGAGCCAGGGCATTGACCGCAGGTGAAAAGGTCAAGTTCATCTCTTGAGAACACTGGACTATTCTTTTCTTTTCTTCTCAGCTTCCATATGTCCCTTTCAGGGGACTTGAGCCCCAGGATTGAATCATACAACCAGTGACACTTGCATCCTTGGGAAATTAGAACCTGGAATACTTGGCGATTAGTGAGTTGCAGAATTCCTGTGGGCAGAGGCCCCAGAGAACCTGTGGCCCTGATTGGGTCACCTGTGAGTCTTTGCTAATTGCTTGCCTAGAAGAAATTCCTCATGGAGTGTGATCACTTACTTCCAGCAGGGGGTACATTAACTCACCAGCTCTCAGAAGCAGGAAATGAATGTTCAATCAAGATAATGCAGTATGTTCTGGATTAAGTACCTGCATTCAGGCTTAAGGTTGCAGAGTGACAGTTCCCTCCACAAATATCTAATGCTCTTAAAATTCAGCCCAGTGACAGAATGATACACACTTGTTTTTCCAAGTGCACCTGAGGGGTATTCATCCCTGGCTGAATACACCTATGAGCACAGGTGTGAAAGCTGATTCCAGAATTCACCTGGAAGAGGAGTGTGGAAGGGCAAGCACAGCAGAGAAAACAGCAGTCACCGGGGACAGAACTGTCCCAGAGTTTTAGTAATGCCTGGGAGGAGTGAAGAGGAAAGAGAAAGTAGAGGCACATTGTGAAACCTTCTGAGGAAGAGCTGAGGAAGAACTGCACAAGGAGCTAAGGAGGACAGTGCATGGAAGGAGGGCATGGTCAGAGTCATAAGCTCAGAAGATCCCTCTGCATCAGTGTAGGAAACATTGTTGGTGATAATAGGATGTAGCTTTGCAGCATCCCGGTAAGAAACCATGGAAGGGGATAGTGATTATACTGGAACTCTGCAAATCCCCCAGCAGGGATGCCCCATGGCCCTGGATTACCATGTGATCAGGTCAAGGAAGCAGAACATCCTTCCCTAGTGGAAAGGAGAGGAAGGCCCTTTACTTTACTTTGGGGATGCCAAGTCATTGTGTTGTGATGCAGTAGCGCTGGGCTTGATGCCAGGATAACACAGGGCAGAGCTGGGACCTGACTGGATGAGTCATTGCCCCTCCTAAGGCCCATGCCCCCTCCTCTGTAGAGGAGCATAATACCCACCTCCCAGGGCTCTTAGGAGATTAGGGCCAAGGAAATGCCTGTGGTGCCCAGTATGGGGCCCAGCACCCATGGTACTTTCCTGCTCCTTGCTGCACCTGATCTAGATAGAGCACAGTTGTGTTCCTCTACCAGACTTAAGGAAGAAAGAGCACCCCAGGTGCTGGGCTGGGCAGCAAGGGAGGCAGGGGAGTCTCAGGAAGCCCACAGAGGGACCCATTCCTTTCTGAGAGCTGATTCTCAGGACTCCAAGTGTGGAAAGGGAGCTGGCTGAGCAACAACAGGGACACAGTGGCAGTCCCTTCCCCACCCTGGGAGCATCTGAAGCCTGAAGCCTGGAGGGCTGGCTGCCTCTGATTCCACAGCCCCTATCTGGGCAGACAAGAGGTTAAAATCCTAACCTGGGCCCATTGGATCAGGAACAAAATGAAGCTCTGGAATAAATTGGCATAGGCCAAGAGGGTGATAGTGTCCTGAAGGAGCAAGAAACATTCTGTCCCCAGCCCAGCCCAGCCCAACCAACCCAGCCAGATCACTGACAAAATGAGGTCAAAAGAAATGGCTGCCAGCCTGGTGCAGGGGCTAGAAAGTCCTGGACTCTAGGAAGAGGCTGCTGGCTATGAGAAGCTGTCCAGAGACCATGCCATGGTACCTGGCACTGGCTCCTGGATCCAGAGCCCAGGCCAGGTTGGACAGGACCTGCAGGACATTCAGTCTGTCCTCATCTCCAAGAGTTCTGAGGAGTAGGTGGAAGCGGAGAGCCTGTGGCTGTCCTTGATTCCCTGTTATCTGGATCATTTTTGGTCCAGGATGGTTTCTTTATGCAGAAGTCCTGACCCGGTGCTTCTTCAGGCTCCACGGATGCCCATGTTGCCTGGGGAGAAGCCAGAAAGCACCTTCATGGCTACAGAGAAGTCCTCTCTCCCAGGAAATGCCTCCAGGACAATACTGCTGAGGGTTTCTGATCCCTCTGTCTCTCTTCTTTCTGATATTTGAGCCAATGAGAATAGAGACAGGCTCCTGGTGGATCTGAATGGCTGCTTCGTGGCAAGAAAGGCTGGGTTGGAGGCAAAGGCCTGGCCCCAGAATCAAATGTGCTTCCTGATACTTATCCTCCCCAGTCAGGCCTGTGGGGTCCCCAAAGGAGACATGCAGATCACCTGCCTATAGCTCCCCAAAGGCCTGAGAGTGAGAACACAGGGGCCCTCCTGGTGGAGAGACATGGGCCACACTGGTCAAACCCTGCAGCCACCACTGGCCATAAGCCCTATTCCCACTGCTGTAGGGAGGGACCAGCAAAGGGCTAGGAGATGGCAGACAAATTCTTTCAAAAACTAGTGATCATCCAAAGCAGATAAATAGGGAGGGAGAGAAGGGTCTCTGCTTGGCCCCTGTACTTCACTGATGCTCAGGGTACCTGCTGCTATGACTTGAGTACAGTTTGTCTCCATCAGAACTCATATTGAGATTTAATCCTACCACGCAGTCATTTAGGGAGGTGGGACCTAGGGGAGGGTTTTGAGCCATGGGGTAGAGCTCTCACGAATAGATTAATGCCATCTTATGGGAGTGGTTGGGTTCTCACTCTCTAGGGACTGGCTTGATTCCTGCCACTTGGTTACCTGGTAACTTGCATTGTGTGCCTTCTGCACAGACTTGCTTGTCTTCCATTTTCCACTGTAAGTTGAAACAGCACATGGCCTTCACCAGATGTGGCTGCCTGATCTTGGAGCCAAAATAAACCTCTTTTCTTCAAAAATTACCCGGTCTCATATATTCTGTTATAGCAACAGGAAATGGACTAAGACACTTGTTGAATAAGTAGATGAATGTTGACACCGGAGTAGGGTCTTGGCAAAACTAAGAACTCAACATTTCAAGGATCCACTTACATAGCTCCACTTACATAGATCACTTATATAGCTCACAATAGGAAGGAGACGAAGCAGAAGGCAATATTGTACTTTTGTCATAAAATAAGGCTTTGGCATTTGACTACCTGAATTTATATCTCAGATCTGCTATTTTATGTCTGTTGAAACTCAGGCAAGTTACTTAACCTCTCTGAACTTCAGTTTCCTTATCTATGAAGGGGGATAATTGTACCCATTTGGCCTGCTTGTTAGGAAAATTAAATGAGAAAATATAAATCACTGTGAACAAGGACAGGCATCACATTTGGCATTCAGGATATGACAGCCCTCTCAAAGAAGTAGGAGCTTTGGGACACTCATCTCCCAGCTTGAGGCAAGAATTACTATTTCAATGGTGAGTGTGGTGTTGGCTATGGGGTCTGGTCTGCTTCCCCTCATGGGACCTACCTTTGAGCCATTCTGCCCATTCATCACAGCTCCTGCAGTGGTGTCACAGGTGAACCCACCCCTTCTAGAGGATGTTAGCACAGGTCCCTCTTTGGTGAATGCAAAGTTCTTCCCTGGAGTTCCCAAGCAGGACAGGAGGAAGAGGAGTATTTCTGGCTGGTGTCACACAGCTGGGAAGTAGGTGACAGAGTCAAGAGTGAAGTCGGTCAGCTCCAAGTTCCTATTTTTTAGAGCAGTTCAGGTTCACATCAAAACTAGGGAGAAGGAACACTAGCCAGAGCAATTAGACAGGAGAAAGAAATTAAAGGGATACAAATAGGAAAAGAACTCCTCAAACTATCACTATTTGCCAATAACATGATTCCATATTTAGAAGAGCCAAAAAATTCCACCAGAAAACTTCTTAAACTCATAAGTGAATTCAGCAATGTAGCAAGTTATAAAATCAACACACATAAATCAAGCACATTCCTATACATCAGTGATGAAGCTACTGAAAGAAACTAGGAAAACTATAGGTTCGAAAACACAATAGGTTCAAAAAAATAAAATACTTGGAAATCAATAGAACAAAAGAATCAATATAACCTCTGCAATGAAAATTACAGAACACTAAAGAAAGAAATTGAAGAAGAGCTGGGGTTGTGGCTCAGTGGCAGAGCACTCGCCTAGCATGCATGAGACCCTGGGTTTGATCCTTAGCACCACATGAAAATAAAGGTATTGTGTTCACCCACAACTGAAACAAAATATTAAAAAAAAAAAAAAGAAATTGAAAAAGACTGTCAAAGATGGAATGACCTACCATGCTCCTGGATAGGCAGAATTAATATTGTCAAAAAGGCCATACTACCAAAAGTATTATAAAGATTTAATGCAATTCCAATAAAATCCCAAAGACATTCTTCATAGAACTAGAAAAAGCAATCATGGAATTCATTTGGAAAAATTAAAACCCCAGAATAGCCAAAGCAATCCTTAGCAAGAACAGTGAAGCAGGAGGCATCACAATACCAGACCTCAAACTATATTACAGAGCTATAGTCACATATATGGCATGGTATTGGCACCAAAATAGACATGTAGACTGATGGTACAAAATAGAAGACACAGAGACAAACCCACATAAATACAGTTATTTCATACTAGACAAAGGAGCCAAAAACATTCATTGGAGAAAAGATAGCCTATTCAATAAATGGTGCTGGGAAAATTGAAAATCCTTATGTAACAAAATGAAATTATATCCTTATCTCTCACCCTGCACAAAACTCAACCCAAAGTGGATCAAAGACCTAGACACTAGACCAGAGACCCTGTGACTACTAGACAAAAAAGTAGGCCCAAATCTTCATCATGTTGGCTTACAACCTGACTTCCTGACTCCTAAAGCACAAGAAGTAAAATCAAGAGTCAATAATGGAATGAATTCAAACTAAAAAGCTTCTTCTCAGCAATAATGTAAAGAAAGAGCCTACAGAATGGGAGAAAATCTTTAACACACGCACCTCAGAGCACTAATCTCCAGGATATATAAAGAACTCAAAAAACTTAACACCAAAAAAACAAATAACTCAGTCAATAAATGGGCTAAGGAACTGAACAGACACTTCACAAAAGAAGAAATACAAGCAATCAACAAATATAAGAAAAGATGTTCAACATCTCTAGCAATTGGAGAAATGCAAATCAAAACTACTCTAAGATTTCATCTCACCCTAGTCAGAATGGCAATTATCAAGAATACAAGCAACAATAAATGTTGGTGAGGATGTGGGGAAAAGGTACATTGCACATGGGAATGTAAATTGGTGCAATCATTATGGAAAGCATATGGAGATTCCTCAGAAAACTTGGAATAGAACCACCATTTGACC
The DNA here is from genome assembly GCA_020662805.1 of Glaucomys volans. Taxonomy (NCBI): domain Eukaryota; kingdom Metazoa; phylum Chordata; class Mammalia; order Rodentia; family Sciuridae; genus Glaucomys; species Glaucomys volans. The sequence continues at coordinate 370,434 of JAJEJO010000965.1, forward strand.
CAACTATTCCACTCCTTGGTTTATACCCAACATACTACAGTGACACAGCCACATCAATGTTTACAGCAGTTTAATTCACAATAGCAAAACCATGGAACTAAACTAGATGCCCTTCAGTAGATGAATGGTTAAAGAAAATGTGGTACATATACCCAATGGAATATTACTCAACCTTAAAGAAGAATGAAATTCTGCTGGTAAATGGATGGAGCTGGAGAACATCATGCTAAGCAAAATAAATCAATCCCCCCCAAAACAAAAGGCGAATGTTTTCCCTGATGTGCAGATGCTAATTCACAATGCAGGTGGGAGGCAGCTAGGGAAGAATAGAGTTACTTTAGATTAGGCAGAGGGGATTGAAGGGAGGGGAGGGGGTTATGGGGATAGGAAGGATAGTAGAATGAATCAGACATTATTACCCTGGGTACATATATAACTATAGGACCAGAGGAATTCTACATCATGTATACCCAAAACAATGAAAAATTATACTCGATTATATATGATGTATCAAAGTGCATTCCACTGTCATGGTATAACTAATTAAAACAAATTTAAAATTTTTTTAAATTAAAAAAAAAACAAGGGAGAAGTTACAAAGAGTTCCCATGTGCTCTCTGTCCCCACCCATGCACAGCCTCTCCACCAGCAACATCACCCTTCAGAGCAGTGCATTTGTTACAGGGGATGAACCTACACCCACACGTCATCATCCAAAGTCCGCAGGTGACATTTAGGTTCACCCTTGGTGTATGAGTTTGGATGAATTCACAATGACATGTGTCCACCATTACATGCCATACAGAGTGGTTTCCTGCAGGCTCTGCCTATTCATCCCTCTCTCCCTCCCAACCCCTGGCAACCACTGATCATTTTGCTGTAGTTTCGCCCTTTCTAGAACATGGTCATCTAGATGGAATCATGTGATATGCAACCTTTTCAGATTGGCTTCTCTTACTTAGTAGCATGCATTGAAGGCTCCTCTATGTCTTTTCATGGCTTGTGGGCTCATTTCTTTTTAGTGCTCAGCATTCTTCCATTGTCTGGATGTGCTAGTTTATCCATTCATCTCCTGAGGACCTCTTGGTTGCATCTAATTTCAGCAATCAGGAATAAAGCTCCTACCAACATCCATGTGCAATTTTTTTTGTATGCACCTAAGTTTCCACTCCTGTGGATAATTGCCAAGGAGTGAAACTGCTGGGTCCTGAGGTTAAGAGTATGCTTGATTTTGTAAGAAACTGACCAACGGTCTTGCAAAATGGCCATCCCATGGTGCACTGGTACCTGCAGTGAATGAGAGTTCCTACAGCTCTACATCCTTGCCAGCCTTTGGTGTTGTCAGTGTTCTAATTTGGGCCACTCTAACAGGCATGCCCTGGTATCTCCCTATTGTAATTTTCACTTCCCTGGGGGCATATGGTGTGGGGCATCTTTCCTTATGTTTATTTTCCATCTACATATCTTCTTTGGTGAGGACACTGTTAAGATCTTTGTCTCATTTTTTTAATCGGGTTGTTTGTTTTCTTATTGTTGACTTTTAAGAGTTCTTTGTATATTTTGGAGAGCAACGCTTTATCAGATGTGTCTTCTGAAGATATTCTGTCCTGGTCTGTGGCTTGCCTGACAATCTGGTTTTAAATGGCTGATTCTTCCCCAGTGGGGAAGCTGGTGGAGTCACACTGCAGAGTGGTTATGTGGCTTTGACCACTTCTGACAGTTACCTCAAAGGGACGAATCTCGGTAAGAGTGGGATCTCTGCCCTGATTTCAGCACTAAGAGTATTAGCAGGTGGAAGCAGGGTGCAACCGGCCTACCTGAGACCACGGTGGCCCAGGCACTCCCAATGGGGCAGAGATAGTCTATGTGAAGATAAAAAGTCAGTGGAAAAACATGAACCACTGAATCAGGGGGTGGGGAACTCAAGACACAAACAGGCAAAAGCTCAGATTAAAACTCTGGGAGTACATTTCCATGAAGCCAGGGACCAGAGAGACCCAGGTGTGGACAGAAATACAAAGAGTTCTGGTGGATTGATGGGATTGAGCATGGATTCTTCTCTTCCACTTTTTCAAGGATGGATAAAGTTCTTATGGATTCTTCTGTATAAACACAACTACTTACAAAACAGCAGATTTCTCAAGGGATTCTTTCTTGTTTTGTTTTTTGTTTTTGTGGTTCTGGGGATCTAACCCAGGACCTTGTGAGTGTGAGGCAAGCACTCTGTCACTGAGCGACATCCCCAGCCCTGATTCCTTATGTTTCTGCTGCCAGTCCTGCCAATCCACACTCAGCCAGGAGTTCTTCGCCAGCATTGAGGGAGGGCTACAAATATGAGCCACTTGGTGGCTCAGGGTAGAGGGAGCCTCTTCTCTCTGAACTGAACTACAGACCCCACTGATGGAGTCTTCCTGGGAGTGTGTTCAGAGATGCGAGAAGTCCATCGTGGTTGGCTCCTGCCCTCTGTTACCTGTGGACTGCTAGCAGAAGATACCTCTGCCATTGTGTTTTGGGAATGTAAAAGTGGCATGCTTTCCCAGTTGGCTGATTATCAAAGCATCTTTCCAAATAAAAGCTGAGACCAGATAACAAACGAGCAATAATTGGAGGCAGATGCCAATGCAGTGCTGCAACCTCTTTTGAAATTGCAGATGGCCCACCACTCATCCAGCCCCCTCCTCAGCCGCTCACAAACCCAGACTCTACATCAATTGAGCACCACTGCATGCCAGACATGTGCTAGCCATTTCCACAACTGATATCTCATTTGATTTCCATCCAGCTCAAAATAGGCCTGTGTGTCAATATTGACATTCTCCTTGGCAGATGAGGAAACAGAGGTAGAGACAGGACAGAGAAATAGCAATGCTCTGCATAGCACTTGAGACTTTATAGACAGCCTCACATTTTCCTCTTCTGGGGTTCTCCATAGTCGTGCTAGTTATTCATTATCTCCATTTTACAGAGGAGGAAATATATGCCCCAAGGCACTTGAGTAGTAAAAAGAAATGGACTCAGACCTCCAAAACTAGATTCCTGTCCTGGCAATTTCTTGGTCAATACCATCTCCTGAGAAGGAGGCCAGGCCAGGACCCCTTTTAAGTTTCCTAGAATGCGAAGGGTGCCCTCAGTTGCACCCTACGCTTCTTGTCTTTTTTCAAGCATGATATCATGGAACCCTCACCATGGCCTGGGAAAGTTGGAGGGAGAGATTGTGAGCTGTGTTTTATGGATGCAGAGTCTAAAGCTCAGAGGGAAAATGACTCCTCAGGGTGGTCCGTCTGGCAGCGTCAGACCTGAGTCTTATCTGTGCTGGTTTAAGTTTAGTTGAGGAATTTTTATTTTAAGGGAGAAAGTCAGGGACCATCAGTCCTGACCTGCAGGGCACCAAATGACTACGACCGCCAATATATCCTAATTCTGAATGTTGTGGGATTCGCTTGTCCTGGCCCCAGCACTTGCCCCCTTCTTTGTTCAGCTCCAGAGAAGAGCATTAAATGTTCTCTCTCTGACTGATGTGCACATTTTACTGCCTCTCCCAGGGCAGGAGCAAAGCAGAGAACAAGACTGGGACCAGGATCAAAGGGTTTTCTCCAAAGTCTGGTCGTTCTACGTTTGCGTCCCGTGGAGCCAAGCACTTGCCCTAGAATTCTGGACAGGGAGGTCGGATTTTAGATCCACATGACATTCCATGCCCAATGCAGCGAAGCTGTTTTAACAAGCATTTTCGTAGCCAGTAGCCTGTGTCATGAAGGATCGAGGGCTGCTTTGGCACTTAACCCAGAGAAAGCAAGTGAAGGAATAAGTGCCTACACACCGCAGGGGTGAATATCTGCCTGTGTGCACAGGAAGTTGCTTGACGATGCCTGTCCTCTGTCTTGGGGCAGCAAGTGAACACGGACTTCCTCCAAGACTGAATTGCTGAGAAGGGGCCCTTGATTGGGAAGAATAGGTCTGATATTTAATTGGTATCTGACAGTAAGAAAGTCACTTAACTCTGCCACATGTCAGTTTCCTCATCTGTAAAATGGGTTTTTGTACCTGTAGGTCTTCAGCCCTTCTGAATCATTTGCTAGAGCAGCAGTGTGAAGAGCCACGGTTACACACCTCCCTGTCTCCCACCTCAGTCTGTACCTGCTCAGACAGCTCTGTCTGGAACAGATGGAGCATCCTGACATTAAGGATGAGCATTCTGTGAGGCATAGCATTACAGGCTGGCTGGGGATCCCAGCAGCAGTCCTGGGTCTGCAGTAGTCCCAGTGTGCAGAAGGCTTCACCAAACCTCACTTTCCTCCTGGGTGACTTGAGTACATCCCTCAAAGTTCACATGTTGGAAATTTAATCACCAATGCAACACTGTTGGGAGATGACTGGGTCACAAAGGCTTTGCCTTCTTAATGGGTTGATGTTCTTGTTGTGGGAGCAGATTCATCATTAGCAAGAGTGGGTTGTTATAAAAGTGGGTTCTGCTCCTCTTGTTCTCTTACTCTCTGGCCCTTCTGCCTTCTGCCATGGTATGATGCAGCATGAGGGCCCTTACAAGATGCCAGCCTTTTGATCTTGGGTCCCAGTCCCCAGAACTAAGAAGCAGATTACTATTCTTTATAAATGACCCTGTCTCAGGTGTTTTGTTATAGAAGCAGAAAGTGGACCAAGACATAAGGATGACAAATGTACCTACGGGGACCACAGTGAGAATGAAATGAGAAGAGGGTTTTGTGTGTGTGTTGTACCTGCATATAATCACAATTTAATTATAAATACTACAACTGCTATTTCATACAATTATAATGACTCCTTCAGGCACTCTTGTAATTTATTCTAACTATGTGACCAAAGTCTTGAGAGACAGTCCCCATCCTTATATAGAAGTGCAGAGTGTTCATACTCCCTGAATATTCAGTAAATATCAGAAGGCTGATGGATGGCTGAGCAGGTGGGGGCTGATGAGCAGGTCCCACTCTACCAGCTCCTGACCTGCTGGGAGCTGGGATTCCAGGAGATTGTTGACAGTGTGCAATGATGTGCTTCCTGAATGGGCCATGCAAGGCACTGCCTGCCTCTGAGCCACTCTCAAGGCTGTCTGTCATCACCTTCCAGAACCAAATGTCTTCTCTGATTTGTTTTTTAAAAAAATTCCTGGTGCCAGGGATGGAACCCAGGATCTTGCACGTGCTGGGCCAGTGCTCTACAACTGAGCTACACACTCCCTGCCCTCCCAATTTGGATTTTGCTCCCAGTTGCTCCAAAACTGTTTCTGTCAAGGTTGACTTTTTGTCTAATGCTAATCAGAAGAGCCTGTTGGAGCCAGAGTGACTTTGGGCAAATGCATTTGTAGGAAGGGTCAGGGGACCCTGCACCTGGAAAGTGTCCAGGAAGTGCTGGGCGATTCCCCTCAGCATGGAGGGTTTTCCCAGCACAGAGCTGAGGATTGTCCCTTCATGGAGCCCTTCTCAGGTTATTCAAACACATCTATATGCTCTTTAAAATCATTCTTGGAGATGGGAGCACCAGGCTGAGCTAAGTTTTTATAGTCTTAGCACTTGTAAGCTTGGAGGGCCCTGAGATAAAGCCCTCAGTTTACAAAAGGAGAAACTGAGGCCCAGAGGCAAGGGCAAGTCCAAGGTTTCCCATCAAGGAGCTGTCAGAGCTGGGACCAGCCCTGGGCAGCCCCTTGCCCCGTGGTGTTCTCTCTGCTCACTGCAGTCTCCGCCTCCCATCTGCAGTGTTAACACAATGAATCTGATTCTGCTGGCAAATGGCAGCAGGGCAGGGCCTATGAAAAATATTTGACAGGAGAGGAGAAGGCAGGCTTTGTTGGGGGGCTATGTTTATGTTACTGGCAATCAAGCCGAGGAACCTGCCTGAATCCCAGCTGCCAGATTCGACCACTCACCCGCTTGAGAAATAAGCAAACAATGTAAAAAGGAAAAAATGAATGTTATGCTGTTTGATCAAATTGGGGAGAAGCAGCTAGATTGTTTCTCCGCAGGTCCTACAGAAGGGTTCATAGGAACGAAGGCCAGGTGTCGTGCATGTGCAGATTTAGCGAGGCTGTGCTGAATCAGTTTCAGCTTCCTCAGCAGGGCCAATGGATAAGTTTTACTCTCAGCTTGAGGAAGTTTGGGAGCTCTGTTTCATTTATCCTGTACTGAAACTTTAATCCATTATCAAATTTAGCTGCCCTACACAGATGTACAGTCAGTGCCACTTGGTGATGGAGGTACCACTGAGAACCACGTCGTGGTTCTGTGATTGTATGAACACCATAGCCTGCACTTACACAAACCGAGATGGTGTAGGTCAATCACTGCCTGGGACCTCTGGATGCAAAGCTGCTGGCAGTGTGATACAGCATGCTGTTTCATAATAAACCACTTTTTATAAGCAGAACACTAAAATAATGATAAAAAGTATAGCGTAGTCAATACCTAAACCAGTAACATAGTCGTTTATGATCATTATCAAGTTTGTGCACTGAGACAATTGAATGTGTGTATTTTCATGAGGTGCAAGTTTGTTTACACCAGCATGACCACACACGTGTGGAAATGGGTTGCACTATGATGGAATGGTGGCTAAAATGCCACCATGCCCTGGGCATTTTTTATCTCCATTATAATCTTCTGAGACTGCCATTGTATGTGCAGCCTGCCGTTGACAAACATCCTTCTGCAGTGCGTGACTATAATCACTCCCACTCTATGGGTAAAGAAAATGAAGCTGAGAGAGGTTGAGCCATTTGAGCAAGATCACACAGCTTGTAAGAACAGAATCTGGTTGGAAATTCAGGTCCTTCCAGCTCGAGTGCCGGTTCAGTAATACTAAATGTTTGATCTTCTCTTATAGAAAAAGGTTTATCTTAGAGAACGCATTCATTAGTTCAACATACATCTCCGAAATTAAGATCATGACTATTGATTGACTGTGTCCTTCCAGAAACAGTTTGGGTTACACCATGGGCGCTTTTGATAATTACAGAACATTTTTCTCCCCAGCAGAATCATCTAGTAGAAGAAAATGGAGACAAGGAAGAAGATAGTGTTTAAGCTTCCTAGTAAACAAAGAACACTTGGTTATCCTGTCCTAGGTTGGGGATCTGTGGCTCCCTGGGGTTGGGACTGTGACCTCCTTCCAGGGAGGGAGAGGTTCTGTTTGTACTTTTGCTTCCATGGGGGTTTTCTCTGAGAATGGAGCTCAGTTTGAGGTTCTACAAATAAGTTGAAATCAACAAAGGGCCGGGTGAGGTCAGCCCTCCCCCAGGGCAGCATGGTGGCCACCCTGAAGCAGCTCTGGACTACAGAGCTGGTGTTTCCCATTGCTTGGAGATTCTCTGCCCTTTAAAGGCCCAAAGCCCACATTTCCCTCAGTACAGTATCCGTGGTTGCCAAAAAGGGACAGAACAACTCAAAATGTGGTAGAATGAAGGAAGCCTTTATTGAGCACCTACTCTATATGAAACCCTGCCCTGAGCTCAGACATGCTGAGGACAGAGTTCTTAGCTTTCCCTGAGACTGAAAACAGGGCTGGAAGAAAAAGCTGAGAAGCTCCATTGGTGACATGAGGGACTGGGTCAGCACAGAAGAAGAGGGTGGAACAGGGAGAGGGATCTTCCTTTCTCAGCCACACAGGGGGATGGTGACCATTCTTCCCCAAGGTGCAGCTGAGCAGACTGAAGAGCACTGGGGTTAATGGTGCCTAGTCCGGGGCCAGGCAGAGAACAGATTTTCAGGAAATGTTTTGTGTCAATTTATCAATGACTTCATTTCTGCCCTAGGGTGGAAATTGGAGGCTCAACCTTGGCTCCCCTGGGAGCCTGAGTTGACCCTGAGTTGAACACAGAGAGTGGGCCCTTGCCTGAAAATCAAGCGCCTGGATGCCAGGCGGCAGAGAGCAGGCAGGATGGGCTGCAGGATAGAGGTGTTTGCTCCATTCATCCTGCAAGGGATTCCTGACACATCTACTATGTGTCAGACAGCACTAAGTTCCAAGCACTCAGGGTAAGTAAGGCAGGCAGGGTCCTTGCTCTCTGGGGTTTCCATTCCTGAGCTGAAGGCAGACACCCACTCCGATCACACAAGCCTAGTCCTTGCATCATACCTGAATCTCTGCAGTCCTGCACACACTAGGGCTTGACCGAGGGCTTAGGGCAAGCCCAGGTTACTCGCCGACTTAGACAGGCAGAGGATGATGCAAAGACCAGAGACCTGTTTTCAGATCTCTCTCAGACTTTCTGGTCTTTATCCTGCTGTCTTCAAAGGGCCTGGTGGCCTGAACTTAATCGGCAGAATGGGTCACCATGGGGCTGGGAGACTGACTGGTCCAGTGTTGGCCAGCTGCTGGTACCCAAGCTCCAGGGGGTTTGAGTAGAGGCTGAGGGCAGCAGGCCACGCCAGGCAGCCAGAGGCAAGCAGCACTCAATCTGGGGTCAGATATCCAGACCATGAGACACATGGCTGACATGGGTGCACAAGGGCTGGTTCCAGTGTCTTGTTAAGGGTGCAACAGGGTCAGGATCTGGCCAGAAGGGCTGAAATTTACGGAAGGGCTCCAGTGAGTGGAGTCTGTATATAATACAGCAAGAAAACTGGAGCCCAAGACAAGAGGGCTGAGCTAACCTGATAGTAATTATCCTGATGTTAGTAGTAATAGTAGCAACTCTTCCTAAATATATAATCATTTCATACTTAATGTGTATGAGGTAGGGGTAATCATTATCCACCTGTGCAAACCATGAAATGCAGACATAGAGAGGTTAAGTAACTTCCTCAAGGTAGCACAGCTATTAAACAGCAGAGCCCTTAGGATTTGAACCCAGTGAGCATGAACAAAGTCCTACAGGCACTGGGTCCTCCATGTGATTTGACTTCCTGCAGCCCCACCCAGTAGCAGTCTAAGGCTGCTTCCTCAGGGTTGAACCAGGGATTAGGGCAAAGCCTTGACAGAGAAGCCAAGGACTGAAACATGATGCTGAATAAATAAGAGTGCCTGAATAAATGTTTGTTAATGGAATTTGAAGGGGAAAAATGCAATTTTCCTGTGTTCAAGTCAGAGGCTGTCACTGCAGCCTAGGTTCAGAATGTCCTTATTTATTTGGGGACTTGGTGATGTTTATCCTCTTGGTAGAGCTAGGCCACATCTGTTTTGTTCATGAACCTGGTCTCCCTTGCCTGGATAAAGGGAGTCAGCCAGCGGCAGGGGTGTAACCACCTCCAGAAACAACAATCACCATCTAATCAGATACTGCCATTCCTGAGCACTCTTTCATATGTCTCTTTATGGTCAAGGATGGGTTTCCCTCCGATACAGATGCCATGGTTTTATTCTGTATAGTAAGATCTCACTGGGGGAATGTGGAGGCAGCGTGGGGCTTCTCACGGGCAGGAGAATCAGAATGCTGCACGCCTGATTTCCTCCATTGGGCAGAGAGTGGAAGCACAGTTCTGCTACTGGAAAGAGGTCACATTCTTTATCTGTGAACATATTGGCACAGTACACAGTGCAAGGAAGGCAGAGAGTTCCCTGGCATTAATCTGAAGGTAACAGCAGGAACAAGCCTCCAAAATTAGATTTACGTATAGTGAGCACATGACATAAGCATTTTGTGTACATGTACAGCCATTTGCATTCTTACGTTCTGCAGGTGCGCATGTGTATGCGTGTTTGGGTGCTTGTGTTCCTGTGTGGCATGTGCACATGCGGGTCTCTTGTGTGTGGTGTGTGTGCGACCAGAAGAGCTGTCCATCTGGGAGAAGGCATGCAGCCCAGCATTCTAGTAGCACAAGTCTCATTTCAAAAGCAAATGCTAATGACAGCATTAGGAATGTTTTTATTGGGTCTTGACTGATTCAAACAGCACTATCTGGCAGCAGACCCCATGCTGGTGCTGAACCACAGGTGGTCTCTCACTCCAGAAACTCATACCTTGAGCAAACCTGGGAGGTAAGAGGAGGACAGACCTCTAGCTGTAGGACAGATTGTGATGGGGTCCGGACAAGGGATTTTAACTGCATCAGTATGTAGGCAGTCTCCTCTTACCTTCCCTCCTCCCATCTCAGTGATCAGCCGCCACCCCTCCCTCCAAGGTCTTAAACCAGATACCAGGGGCGTCCTTAGCAATCTGCACTCCACATCCCATCAATCACCTGCTTACCTTTGAGACCTTGGTCAAGTTATTCAACTCTCTGAAACTCAGTTTGCTCATCTGTAAAGTGGGAACAATACTACCACCAGTTGTGAAGGCTGAAATAATGCTCATAATGCACTCAGCACATATGTGGGCTTTAAAATAAGCATAGATATGGTTAATTCTATCTTCTAAATGTATCTCTCTCTAACCCTTCTACACTGATTTGGCCCAGGCTCAGCTCCTCCCTGGTCCCCACCCCTCCAGGCTCACTCCCTCCAGCCAGGCCACTGGCCTTGAGGCAGAACTGATCCAGGAACCAAGGAGGAGATAGATGTTGGTGTCAGAAGTCAGCCATCTGTGGAGGCTCAGGGAGTCTCCTGAATGAGCCAGGCCTGCCATTCGGGATCTGTTGCATAGCTCATCTCTCAGATTGTAAATCGCTCAATGGCAAAGATGTTCATTCTCTTCTCTGTACTAGCCTGGCAAATAGATGTCTATACATACGCAGTGGATGAATGAATTAATGAATGGATGGATGGATGGGAGGGTCCGGACTGAGAGAGAATGGCACCAGGGAATCTGATGTTTGAGAATTTTACGCTGGGTGAATTGCCTCGACCTCTGTGCCTTGGCCATGGAAGAGGAATCCTAGTGTGTGCCGGGCTTTGTCTGCCCTCCCTCCACCCATCCTTCTAGGCCCACCGGAGACCACTCTCCCACTCTCTCCAGCCCCGCCCACTCCTAGCTAGCTTCACTCGGCCCCGCCCCGGCCCTGCCCACCCGACTTCACCTTCCTGGAAGCTCCCTAGCCCCGCCCACTCCTGTCTTCATCCTCCCTTCCCCAAGCTCATGTTCTGCCTGCCCCGCAAGCCAGCCCTGCTCACATGTTCCAGGTTTCTCACCAAGAAACTAAGCACAGGTTGTTCAATAATTTGTCTTCATCTTTTCTTGGAAGCAGAGAGATTGGCAGCAGCTACATTTTAGGTGCTAGAAACCTGGTTCTCCCTCTTACCACACGCATTTCACCCCTTCCCACCCCCCTCACACACAAACACACACCACCACCACCACCACCTCCACCTCCACCTCCACCTCCAAGGTGGGCTGGGTGACCTTGCTTTGCCTTTAAGCAGAGTTGTGGGTTGTGGACTGCCTTAGCTGAAGCAGACCCAAGGAGGGCTCACTATCAGGGCTACCTTTTTCTACACAGATATTTACCCCGCCCTCTGAGGGTTAATGCCAGAGTCAGGGCACTCTCCCAGGCCCACGAGGATTGGTGGAGACATAGTGTATGTACAGTTCCTGCTCTCAGAGAAGTTACACCCGGGGAGATAAATCATCTTCCACCCATAGTAGATGCATTCATTTACTATCACTGCTGTTGCTATGGAGATAATGAAGTCACCAGCACAAGACAGGGTTGATTCCCCATGAGATCAGCAGTGGGACGGCCAGTGTGACCACAGAAAACTCAAGATCCCTTTTCAGGCGGCTCCCTCTGTGGGGTCTTCCCACTACAGGATCCAGGACCAGTATGAGCTGAAGTCTCCCACTCTGCCAACTCCAGCTGCAGGCTGGGAACATCAACTTGAACTTCACATTTAGGGCAAACATGAAAAAGCTCTCAGAGCCTGGCAAGGTGGCTCATGCCTGTAATCACAGCAGCTTGGGAGTCTGAGGCAGGAGGATTGCAAATTTGAAGCCAGCCTCAACTTAGCGAGGCCCTAAGCAACTCAGTGAGACCCTGTCTTAAAATAAAATAGAAAAAAGGGCTAAGGATGTGGCATAGTGGTTAAGTGCCCCTGGGTCCAATCCCTGGTACCAAAAGAAAAAAAAAAAAAAGTTCCCAGAAAGGCAAGTGCATTTTGAGGGGACCCAAAAAGGTCCCACCCTAATTGCTGAGGGAAACAGTAGATACACTAAAAGGAAACTAACACTCACTCACCTCCCCAAATAAAACGAGCTTGTACAATACTACTGCCCTTCCTTTACCCCCAGGCACTCCTGACCCTGTGGTAAATGCTATTTTCCCTGCCTGGAACCCTCTGCTAACTTCCTCCCTATCCCCACGTAGGCTGGGACCTTCGCCACTACCCCAGGGTAAGAGAAGTCCCCCTGCTAGTAATCCCTCACATCTGAAACTTCCCTCTTGGATTAAATTTTGGTGAGACCAGAGACCAGACCAGGTCTTATCTCCTCCTGTATTCTCAGCCTGGCACAATGCCCAGCACTTGATTAGAACATCAACCACTGTTTGATGATACATAAATGGGAAAGAACCCAAATCAGTAGGAATGTGAGTGAAAACATAGAATAAGAAATGCTTTCTCTACTTAAGAAAACCTTGAATTTTTCTATTGAAGGACTCAGTTGAACTCAAAATAAATCAAAAAACTTCATATAGATTTCACGTGGCAAAGCATTTTAATTTAGAGAATTAAAATAAATAAATAAATAAATAAATAAATAAATTATTAAACAAACCAAGAATATTTTGTAAGAATTCAAGAAGAAAAAAACCTACCACAAACAGGGTTCACATGACTAATATCCATAGAGTATTCATAGGTAAAATAGCAAATCTCTCCATGGTTCTGAGCATCAGAAAACCATGGAAGTGAGCTACAGAATTTGCATAGAAAAGATTATACTCAAGAATTTCTCAGTCAGCCACGTTGTCCTTCTTGGGTCAAGAATGAAAAACATTTCTGACAATATGCAGAACCTGAGAAAGCTACTCTGGCATACACACGATGGAAGAAGAAAAGAATCAAAATCAGGATCTAAAGAGGCAAAGCTATTTGAGCACCAAAATCAATGAAATATACTGAAACATTGAAGATAATTTAAAATTGTGATCACAAAACTGAATACAAAATCCAAAAAGAATTTTTCAGAAAAAATAGAATGCCCCAAACTATATGTCTATTATGATATGTACACTTTGATATATATTACACTTCACAAAAAATAAAATGAACTGTATGATAACTTGACATGTAGAATCTCAGATTAAATTAACAAAGATTGGAAAATTAAGGGAGGAGTGGGAAAAGTAAAAGTAGAATTCCAGAATCATCCAGTGTGAAGCAAACATTAGAATGTGCAGTTGTTCCTGGGTATCCACAGGGAACTGACTTCAGGGCCTCCTATGGGATACTAAAATTCTCTGAAGTTCAAGTCCCTTGTATAAAATGGTGTATTGTTTGCATATAACCTATGCACATCTTCCATATATTTTAAATAATCTCTAGACTACCTATATTAATCTAATACAGTTCCTACACATCAGTTCATTCACATGGGTTCAGCATAGTACATGGCTCACAGCAAACTCCAGCTTTTTGGAACTTTCTAAAATTTTTTCAAATATTTTTCATTTGAAAATATGAAAAATATTTGGGTTGGATGAATCCAGGGAAGAACTCATGGATATCAAGGACCAACTGTATTTTGTTCTTGACTGTGAGAATTAAAGAAGTGTAGATTTGTTTGCATTTAATAATGGTAAGAAAGTTAAGCACTACAGAAAAATATAAAATGAAAACTAGGTTTGTTTTCCCTTTCTTTGCCTCTGATTCTTGTCCAAGAAAGCAACAGATTATTGTTTATCCCTCGGGGCAGGGGGCAGAGAGTTTATCCAACAAATTCACATAAGTGAGATCACACTATCGGTCTTCCTTCAGAATTTCAGACATTAATCCTGCTAGAAAGTTCTCTCCAATCTAATGTAAATAAATTCATTAAGGTTTTATAGTAGTAATTTTATTTATTTTATTTTTACACTTACATTCATGATAAATTTGGAATGTGTTTTGATATAATGAGTAAGAGAGCCTTCTGATTGTATGGTCTTCCCTGTAGTTAGCCAGTTGTCCAGAAACTTTTGCTAAATAATCCATCTTTTAAACACTTATCAAAATGCTGTCTTTTTGCCATTCTAATCTCTCATCTGTATTTGAATACATTTCTGACTTCTATATACTTCTGCATTGTCTTGTCACTTCCTTCTCCACTGCTAAATTGATTTTACTTATATGTACACATACATATCTGTATATATATACACACACATATATCTAACATATATATAACATATATATTACTTATAACATATATATAACATAGTTTTTTACTTACATATATTTTTTTTACATATTTTTTTTTCAGTACTAGGGATTGAATCCAGAGGTGCTTGGAACTGGTTTTGTAATTTTTACTTTTATTTTTTAAATAACTGTAGATTTACAGAAAGTTTCAAAAGGAGTACAGAAAAGCTGGGTGCTCTTTACCCAGCCCCTACCAATCAATGTATCTTACATAACTATAGTACAACACCCAAACCAGGATATGCACATTGGTACAGTGCATACAGTTCTGTGCCATTTTATCACATGTATAGGTTGAAGTAAGCAACACCACAATCAAGGCACAAAACTTTCTTATGTCATCGCAATGTTCTCAACCCTTCCTGACCTCTCACCATTCCTATCCTCTGACAACCAGGCATCCGTTTTCCATATCTGGAAATGTGTCATTTTCAGAATGTTCCATGACTTGAATCACGTGTGACATTTTGAGCTTGGCCTTTTTCTTTCAGCACCATGCCCTGGAGAGCCATCCAAGTTGTTGCATGCATCAATAGTTCATTCATTTTTATTGCCGAGTAGTATTTTGTGATATGGATGTAGCACAGTTGGTTTAGTCATTTACAATAAGTTGAAAAACATCTAGTTGTTTTCATTTGGGGGCTATTACAAATAAAGCTTCTCTGCAGGTTTTTGTGTGGACATAAGATTTCATTTTTCTGAGATAAATGCCCAGGAGTGCAATTGTTGGTCATATGGTAAAATGTATATTTAGTTGTTCTTTAGAAACAACTAAACTGTTTTCCAGAGTGACTATACCAGATCAAATGAAGTGTAGAAATCTTAATTCCCTTTAAATATCTCTGTACTCCAGAATTTATAATATAGTTTCTCTACCTGCATTGAGAAACATGTTAGAATTTTTGCTTTAATCCTCAAACATAATTTTTAAAACTCAGAAGAAAGACCTATTAAATTCTCATATTTTTGTTTACTGTGTCCTTTCTTCCTCCCTGATATTTCAATATGGCTGCTTTTACTATTTCCTTTGAGTTTAGAGAATCTGTCTGCTATAAACAAATTTTTTTTTTTTGCCTTCCTTTATCTGATAATGCATTGCTATCTCCTTTGCTCCTGAAGGTTATTTTCACTGGACATAGAACTGCAGATTTCTTTGAACTCAAAAAAATGTTTTTCCCTTCCTGTGGCCTCTCTAGTTAAAGTCTGATAAGAAATTCCCTGTACTTTAATTGTTTTTCTCCAATATGCAGGGGATCATTTTTCTCTAGAAATTTTTTCTTTGCCTTCTGTTTTCGGAAGTCTTACTGTGTTTCTTGTTGTGAACTTATTTAGGTATTTGTCCTGTTTGGAATTTGCTCAGCATCTTAAATCTGTAGATTTAGATCTTTCAGCACATTTGTAAATTTGGGGGCCATTATTTCTTTGAATCTTTTCTTAGTCTCATGCTATTTCTCCTCTCCTGGGATTCTTGATGACACAAGGTTGGATTTTTTAGTTATTGTTCATTCATTTTTCCCTAGTTTATTTCCTCTCTGTTGTTCACAATGGATAACTTATGTTGATTCTAGTACCTTCAGGCACCCTTATTTTTTCCCCTGTCCTTTCCATTCCCCTGTTGAGCACATTCACTGACATTTTTATTTCAATTCTTATGTTTTTCAGTTCTAGAATTTCTATTTTGTTCTCCTTTGTATTTCCTATTCTTTGCTGAGACTTACCGTGTTTTCATTTTGAAGTGTGTTAATTGCCCGCCAAAGCTGTGTGCAAGGTGTTGGGATAGAGCCGGTGGCCTCCTGCCTGGTAGGCAGCACTCTACCACTGAGCTACATCCCCAGCCCATTCGATGAAGTATTTTTATGGCAAATGTTTTTAGATCTTTTTTTTTTTTTTTTTTTTTTTTTTTGCGATGCTGGGGATTGAACCCAGGGCCCTGTGCTTGTGAGGTAAACACTCTACCAACTGAGCTATATCCCCAGCCTGGTAACTGTTTTTAAATCTTTGTCAGATAATTCTAATATCAGTTTCCATATCTGCCAATTGTCTTTTCTTGAGAGAAAGTTTTCCTGGCTTATGATATGATGACTGGTCTTTTTAATGGAATCTTGGACATTTTGTGCATTGCCTTATGAGACTCTGGATGTATTTAAATCTTGGGCTTCAGCTGGCCTCCTGAGATGCCATGCGGAGGGATACAGAGGGGTGCCACTTCTTTACTTCCCAGTCATGGGTAGAAATCTAGGTTTCCAACCCAGCTTCCACTGACACCCAAGTGGGAAGGGGCTCCTTGTTACTACTGGAAAGGAGTGGGAATTCCAGCTCCCAACTGGCCTTCTTTTCTACCAACTTGGATGAGAAGGACAAGAGTGCCTTGTTACTGCTCTCCATGTGATTTCCACTGACACTCTGGAGTGCTTTTGAGCTTTTGGTTCCCCTAGCATCCTGTTCAAGACATGAGGGAAGGGAGAAAAAAGTAAACTCACCCCTTTGTTTTTTCTCAGGCCCCAGGTCTGTAGCTGGCCTGAGGTCTTCTCTCCACATTCCAGAGTCTTCTTCATATGTGTGTGTAGTGTTGGCCCTCCATACCTGCAGGTTCTGCACCCATGGATCCAATCAACTGTGGATTGAAAATATTGAGAAATAATTTTTTTTCATTTGTACAGAACATGTATGGACTATTTTTTATTATTCCCTAAATAATTCATACAACAATGATTTCCATAGCATTCACACTGTTTTGGGTATTATAAGTAATCTAGAAATGATTTTAAATGTATAGAAGGGCTGGGATGTGGCTTAGTAGTGAAGCACTTACTTAGCATGTGTAAGACCCTGGGTTCAATCCCTAGCACCAAAAAAAAATGTGATTTTTTTAATAGATGAAATTTAGGTTATATGCAAATACCATACCTCTTTATATGAAGAACGTGAGCATCCACAGATTTTTATACCCACAACAGAACCTGGAAGCATTTCCCCTCAAATACCAATGGACAGTCAAAGCACCCAGGAGTTTTAGCTGAACTTAACAAGAGAAGTAGGTAAAAGTATGTCTATTCCATCTTTCCACCAAACTGTTTGAATTAGTGTAACCCTGTAACATGCTTTAAATTTCTAGTTGGGCTAGTCTTTAGTCTTCACTCAGTACACTTCTCTTTCAGAATTATCAAAGTTAAAGGTATTCTTTAGATGAACCTCAACGTTTCTTAAAAGTTTTAGAATAATGAATGTAGGCATGGCCATGAATAGCTCTTAAGTTTATGAATTAAGAACAATGAGCAGCCAGGCGCAGTGGCACACACCTGTAATCCTAATGACTTGGGAGGCTGAGGCAGGAGGATCTCGAGTTCAATGTCAGCCTCGGCAACTTAGTGGGACCTTAAGTAACTCAGTGAGACCCTGTCTCTAAATCAAATATATGAAAGGACTGGGAATGTGGCTCAGTGGTTAAGCGCCCCTGGGTTCAATTCCTGTATCAAAAAAAAAAAAAAAAAGGAACAATGAGCATCTTTTAAATGCTGAACATCTCTACCTAAGAACCAGAATATCTGCTGGAATGTTTGCCTTCTCAATATCCCTCAGTAGAGTTAGAGTTATTTTAAATTTTCTCTGTATAAATCTTTTGATTTCTTATTCAGTTTACTCTTGGATGTTTTTTTTTTTTTTGTAGCTATTTTACATGGCACTTTTCTATTCTATTATTTGTGTGTTGGAATGCCTTTAGCTTTTGCGTATTAAGTTTTCATCCATTCTCTTTACCAGCTTCTCTCAGCACCATTAGTGATTCAAAGTATCACATGGAAATCATATTTTTCATCCTCCTCTCCGTCCTTTCTCTGGGCCTTCCAGAGCCCTGTTCAGTAATAGTAGAGGTAAAGCATCCTTATCTTGCCCCTGACTTTAACAGGGTGCTTTTAGTGTGTCAAAAGTAGATATGGCCAGGCACAGTGGCACATGCCCACAATCCCAGCTGCTTGGGAGGTTGAGGCAGGAGGATCTCAATTTCAAAGTCAGCCTCAGCAACTTATTGGGACCCTGTACCAAAATAAAATATTTTTTAAAAGAGCTGGAGATGTAGCTCAGTGATTAAGCACCCCTGGGTTCAATCCCTCGTATACCGTCCCCCCACCCCAAACAAAAGTAGATGTGATTACAAGGAAGATTTTGGTTTGTGACACTTTTGAAAAATAATTATAATGCAGGGGACTGTGGACATGGTGGTGTACATCTGTAATTCCAGTTACTTGGGAGGCTGAGACAAGAGAATTGCTGAAGCCCAGCAGTTTGAGACCAGCCTGGGCAACACAGTAAGTTCTCGCCTCAATAAAACTAAACAAAAACTAATGCAGGGTAAAAGACCCACCTAGTTCTGTTCTCCTTCTTATCCCAGGGCTCTGAATGAGGCATTAATAGCAAAAGTGTTGGATAATTTTTATTGACAACAGTTAAGGGAATATTTCAAAATAGTAGACAGGATTTTGAATGCTTCGAACAGAAAGAAATGATAAGTGTCTGAAGTGATAGATATGCCAGTCACCCTGATCTTGTCATTACACATTGTATAAATGTATTGAAATGTCACGTTGTGCCCCATAAATATGTACAATTATGTGTCAATTAAAAATAAATGTATTTTAAATGACAAAAGTATTTAAACAAAACCTTGCCATCAGCAGATTTACAAAATGTCTCCTAAATAACTATTGGATCAAAAAGAAAATTCAAAAACGAATCACAGTACATTTAAAGAATGTGTCAGTCAGCTTTGCATCACTGTGACCAAAATACCTGACAAGAGCAACTTAGAGGAGGAAATATTTATTTTGGTTCTTGGTTTCAGAGGTTTCAGTCGATGGTCAGCTGAGGCCAAGGCAGAAGCATCATGGCAGAAGGGTGTGGCGGAGGGAAGCTGCGCTGCTCATGGCAACTGGGAAGCAGGGGGCTAGGGCAGGGGACCCCAAGCTGTGCCCCCAGGTGCCTACTTCCTCCAGCCATGCCCCACCTGCACACAGTTTTCACCATCTCCCTACAAGTACGTTCAAGCCATTGATTGATCAAATGGATTAATCCACTGATGAGATCAGAGCCTCATGATCCCATCACCGTCTGAAAGCCCCACCTGTGCCTTCGACACGGAGGCTTTTGGGGGACATTCCAGATATAAACCATAAGAGAATAATCTACACAAGAGCAGGGTTGCATTAATCCTGAGTCTTGGAACAAAGGACAATTCAAGCCATCATAAGCAAAAGGGAGGATTGATTGACTCACAGATCCAAGTAACAGAAACACCAGGGTGAGGTGGCCTCCAAGCTGGGCACAGTTGATTCATCATCCTTTCCCAGAGCAAACACAGAGCCAGACGCCCTGCAGGCAGGAAAGAAAGTGTCGTGACACTGCTCGTGGGAATAGCAGCTCATCTGGCCTTCAGGCGCCAGAGCTTCTGGCTGGATTCTAAGGGACGGTCAAAGGGTCACCTGGCTGGGCTTGAGCAGGGGCCACCTCAACAGAGGCACCTGGATTGGGGGTTCCATTGATTACTTATTATAAATAATAGAAAAAGAACCAGGGTCTCTGATGATTTGTTTTTCTTTTATAAGTTAATACAAAATCAAGTCAGCAGAATAGAACTTCATTCCCATACTGAGGTCCTAGAGCATTTTCATGAAAGGGAGAGAGAAAGAGTTATAGCTGGTGTTCACCAGACGATGCTGGAGTGTGGGGGCCCAGGTCTCGGTGTCAACTCCCTGTGCCTCCTCCAAGATGTCATGTGAACATCTGCTGCATCCCTGAGGGGACAGACAAAATGAGGGTTCTGATTATCAGTCATCTTCATACCCCTTGCAGGGACCACTGGTTTCTGGCTAGCATTTAGATTTATTGAGTGCCTGCATATGCAATGGGGATCAGAGTCCCAGGAACCACTGGAGGGGGTTTGAGGTTCATCTCATGCTCATCCTTCACCCCATCCATCCACCATAAGGAATTGCCTGTATTTCTCCAAATGGTTCATGTTATTTCACACCTTGATGCCTTCGTATATGTTGTTCTTTCTGTCTGGAATGCCCCTTTCCTCCTGGCAAAGTTCTCCACCAAGGACACTGTTCATGTGTCTTTTCTTCCATGAAGCACATCCACTCTCTTGGTGTCACCACGAACCTCTACCTGCTGGCCACCCTTCATCCACATCAGTGTCCCTTGGTAAAGTGTGAATCTTCGTTAAATGATTGATGGCAATTATCCTGGCCTAGTGCATTACTGAGTTACCACCACCCAGCATCACAGCCTCTCCTTATGATCGGGGACTTGAGGAGGGAAGCCAGAATGGGAGGCAGACCTTGCCTGGCACACAGCAGGGGGTGGCTGCAGCATCCTCTGGTTCAGACAGTTCACTCCATGAGCAGAGGCAGGCTGAGCAGAGAGCCACAGAGAGACATGGGGTGCAGGACACCCCAAGCTGAGCTTCCTTTGCCTTTCTATTCCCCAAAACCCCCCATAAAGGCAAACAGACCCTTTGAACTTCCCTTTAGAAAAAAAAACCTTTTTCTTTCAAGGCTCTTACTCTGAGAAGTAGGCAGAGCCTGTGGTTTCCCGGCCTTGCTGGTGGCCCCCCCACATCTGTCCCTTCCTGGGTTGCCCAGTTCAGTGGGTTTTTCCCCAGAAGCATTTGTGTTTTCTTTCCTTTGGCTTCACATTGTCTGTTTTGGAAGGTGCTGCAGATGTTGGGCACAGCCAGTGCACAAGGCACGGCTTCAAACGATGGCTGTGTGTCTGTGAGTCTTCCCAGGCACCGAAGCTGAAGGATCCCCTTGGGGCTCTGGGTTCTCAGACACCTGAGGGTCTTGGCCTTTGGTTCTGGTGAATAGACCTAATGCTCAGGGCTTTTGTCTGAAAGTAGCCATTGCACACTGTGACCTCCTGGTGTCTGCTGGAGCACTGGGACTGGAGGCCCGTGGACCGAGGCCCCAGGGTCTCTGCTTCTCATTGGCTAAGTGAGCATCACCTATAAAATGGGAAGAACAATCCTATCTTCAAGTGGGTGTTGCAACAATTGAGATAATGCATTTGAAACTCTCCAAGGGGGGATGAGAGTTAGCTTTTATAGTCGTCCCTCAACATCCTCCAGAGATTGGTTCCAGATACAAAATGTGCAGATGCCCAAGTTCCTTATATGAAATGGTATAGTGTTTGCATGTGACCTGTACACCCTCCCGTGTACTTTAAATCTTCTCTACAGAACTTATAATATCCAGTGCAATATAATTGTTATATAAATAATTGTTATGCTATGCTATTTGAGGAAAATAAGAAGGGAAAATCTGCACATGTTCAGTACAAATACAAGGTGTTTTTCAAATATTTTTCAATCTGAGGTTGGTTGAGCCCAAGGGTACAGAAGGCTGACAGTTTGCACCCACTCAGATGCAAGGGAGCCACATGGTATGGTGGATCAGATATCTGGGTTTAAGTCTGGCTCAGCCATTACTAGCTGCATGACCTTGAGCAGGTTATTTCTCCTGTGTGTGTAAGTCTTCTCCTCATTACGTTGGGGAAGGTGTGAGGATCAAATGGGATAATACATAAAGAGCTGTGAGCTCCATGTCTGGTTTACAGTAACAGTTCGATACAAATCTCACTTGTAAGCAATCTCACTAAATGATAGTAGTGTCCGTCACCTTCCCATCACTGTGACAAAAATACCCAAGAAACCAACAACTTATAAGGAGGAAACATTTATTTTGGTTCAGAATTTTCAGAGGTTTCAATCCATGATCACTTGGCCACATTGCTTTTGGACCTGTGGTGAAGCAGAGCATCCTGGCAGGGAGCATGTGGCAGAGGAGCCGCCCACCTCATTGTGGTCAGAAAGCAAAGAGAGACGGAAAGGAAGGGGCTGGGTCTCAAGATCCCCTTCAAGGACATGCCCCCAACGACCTAACTGCCCCCATCTTGTCCCCGCCTCTTAAAGGGTCAACTACCACCCAACAGTGCCACAGGCTGGTGACCAATCTTTTAGCACATGGGCCTTTGAGGGACACTGAAGATCCAAACCTTGACAATAGTTTTCATTCATCCACTCATTTCTTACCACTATCATTATTCTATTATTTATATCTGGCAATTAATGGATACTTTGTAGGTTTAAAAAAAGGCAGAGGCAACTGACAGACAATACCAGTCAAGGAGATCGTGCAAGTGGGACTCCTGGGCTCTGCTGGTAGGAATGTGAAATGGTGTGGCCACTTTGGAGAACAGTCTGGCGGTATCTTCTAACGTTGAACACACACTTCTCATACGACTCTGCACTCCCACTTTAAAGTAATTAATTACCCAAGAGAGTTGAAAGCTTATATTCACATTAAAACCTATATGCAAATGTCTATGGCAGCTTTTTTCATAATTGCCAATCGCATGGGCAAATGTCAAATACACTATGCTAAAATAAAGAAGCCGGACTCAAAAAGTAAAGCACACTACACACTTAGACAACATTCATAAAAGGCAAAACTTTGGGAACAGTAGTTAAAAGCAGGCACTCCAACAGATGCTTGTACACCAACGCTCATAGAAACATTATTCACAATAACCAAAAGATAGAAACCATCCACATGTCCATCAACTGCTGAATAAGAAAGCAAAATGTGGCTTGTATATGCAATGGAATATTATACAACCTTTAAAAGGACAGGAATTCTAGCACATGCTTTAGCATGGATGAACCTTGAAAGCATTATGCTAAGTGAAACAAACCAACACAAAAGGACAAATGTTGGATGATTCCACATATGTGCAGTATCTAGAAGAGGCAAATTCATGGAGACAGAAAGGAGAACAGAGGTTGCCAGGGGCTGGGAGGAGGGGCATTATAGTTTAATGGGTACAGAGTTTCTATGTGGATGACGAAAATGTTCTGGAAATGAATTGCGGTGCTGGCGGCACAACATTGTGAATGTATTTAATGTCATTGAATTGTACACTTGAGAAGGGTTAAAATGGTAAATTTTATGTTATGTGTATTTCACCACAATTTTTTACAAACAGATTATGGATTGCCAGGGAATAAGGATAAAGTAGAATGAGGGAATGTGGGCAGGGGGAGGGTGATGGAACTATTCTGTATCTTGATTGTCATAACCGTCACATACTATTCCTTTGTCCAAATGCAAAGAACCGTATACCAAAAAGAATGAATTTTACTCCATGCAAATTTAAAGATGGTTTTTAAAATGATAGAGATGCTCCAGCTGGGCTCTGACTATACTTGCTGGTTCGTTCATCTAGCCAACAAATATTTATTAATTCCACCTGTGTGCCAGGCACAGCGCCAGGAACCGAGTCCCCAGAACCCTAGGGATAGACATGGGGTGGATCGCGAGACAGATGAGCTGGAGGAAATGAGAACCGTGTGGCCGTAGTTATAATTGAGATAAAAATCATGTCAGTAAGTTTTCCCTTGGAGACTATCTCTGAAATCTGGTGGCTCTGGATGCTTTAATAGTTGTCAAGTCATTTTTTAGTTAAATATGTTTGCACAGCCGTTCCTCACCCCTGTCTCCTTTGGTCTGCCTCCCTTTGATGCTCTGGTTTAAAAAAAAAAAAAATCCTTAGTTTTGGTTTTGGTTTTGTTTTGCCTGCTTGTTTTGTTGCCCTGTCCCTACCTTTTGAGCAGGGATGTTTTAAAACAAGGAAAGCAGCTCATGTTGTGGGGGCTTTCAGTGAATCCCCTCTGCCTCCCCCAAAGCAGGGCTAGGGTCTCATCCCTCCAGGCCCCCATACTCAACCTGCTGTCAGCTGCCCCCTCCCATATTCCCAGTGAATAAGCTAAAAGAGATGGTTTCATCGCAAAGAAGGTTGACTTTAACAAAAAAATAAATAAATAAAAAAATAAGGGAGACATTAACCCATGCACTTGAAAGTCTTGGTCTATATTAGCTTCAGGCATGGCTGGATCAAGTGGCTACTTAGCTTTATCAGGATCCTATCTCTCTTTTTCTTCCTCTCCCTTCTGAAGTCCTGGCTACCCCTTGGACACCTGAACCTTTCTCCTCTGTGCCAACCACTCACGCTGCAGCTCCTCAGGATGTGAGAGAGGGCAACAGACACCAGACGCTAGCAAAGCTGACCTTCTGCTTAGAAACACCACACTCCACATCAGTCATTTTTCTCTTTATTTTTCTTGTGAAAAGCAATATAACTAGGTTTTCTTTAGATGTCATCATACATGTGCATGATGTATGATCAGGCTACTTTCTGCCCAAGCTGCAGTACTGAGATCCCCAAGCAAAGGAGTCCCCTGCTTCTTGGCAGGGACACACCATTAGATCATGACTGAGCAGACATCCCAGTGAGTGACATAAAATACAGTTGTTCTTCCTTTATCTGTTTAACAGACTGGCAGAGGGTCCACTACATGCCAGGTTGTCTAGATGCCAGGGATCCAAAGACAAAAACATTAACACCTGTCCTTACGAGTGTGTGGTCTAAAGAGAAAGATTTGCAAAGGACATGTTCAGGAGGTCCCTTTTAAATAAGAATGATAGTGAGGTGTGGCACACACCTGGGATTCCAGCGGCTCAGGAGGATCATGAGCTCAAAGCCTCAGCAATTTAGCGAGGCCCTAAACAACTCAGCAAGACCCTGTCTCTAATGAAAGTTAAAAAAAGGGCTGGGGATGTAGCTCAGTGGTTAAGTGCCCCTGGGTTCAATCCCTGGTACCTAAATAAATAAATAAGTAAATAAGAACGATTTGGCCCTGAGAGCACCTTTAGATTTCACAGTAAATACTGAATAAAAGTTTCATAGGAACTAAATATAGAAGCCAAAATTATAAAAATAAGTTGATTTCATATTTAACAATGTGTTGCAATTGCAACTTGGGAAATTTTTTTAATGAAATAAAGCCTATTTTTTAATTTTTTGGTGGTGTTTTGCCAACAAACATATATGAAAACACAATAGGGTGGTTCACATTTGAATGTCACAGTATGTTAACAAAAGGGAGTCATTGCAAAAATATCCGAGAGTTTCGTCAATCTTCCGGTAAGACCTTTGACTTTTCATACCCGAATCCTTCTCTTTTGAAGCCATCATCGTGTCCTTATTCTGGACTTGGGTCTCTTCTCTGGTTGTTAATGGGGCTCACTCTGCCAGATCCAGAGCCTTCTGTTGCTGTCTTGGCACCTGATCCAAGTAGTTCTCCAATATTGCTTTCCTCGACTCCACGAAGTTCTGCGTCTTTTTACAAGATCTGCAGTTTCACCTGTGTGTTCATCAGCCCTGCCTCACTGTGACGAAATACCCAAGATAATTGACTTATAGAAAGAAAAGCTTTATTTTGGCTCATGGTTCTGTCAGTTCCAATCCATGATCAGTTGGCCCTGTGACCCTATGGTGGCACACCATGGTAAGGAGCGAGTGGTAGAACAAAGCGGCTCACCTCATAATCAGAAAGCTAAAAGGAAGAAAGAAGAAGAAGAGACTGCGGTCCCACAGTCCCCTTCAAGGGCATACCTCCAGGGACCTGAGCTCCTCCTCACTTCTTGAAGATTCCACCACTTCCCAATAGTGCCACCCCGAGGAGGAAGTCTTTAACATGGACCTTTGGAAGACACTTATACTGCCCACATCAATTTGCCTCCTATTGTTTACAGTCACAAATAAACTCCTCAAACAGCAGGCCATTTATAATGGTCATCCCAGCAGTGCCTAACGGAGAGGGTGTCCTGATGACTGGGGACAGACCCTCCTGTTAGAAGGCAGGTGTGTCTGCAGGACTGATTTCACAAGGGTTGTTTAGCTGTCACCGTTTCGGTGTTGTGATAACTTTGGCTTCTCTGAAGCCACAGATACTGAAGTTTCACAGGGTGCTGAATTGTCACTGCACTTAAGAATGTTTTTGCTCCTGAAACATAAGTCTGATTCATTGCAGCCTTAAATCCTCAAATCCCTGCTCAGCTTCAAACCTTCAAGACCCCGTCAGTGACAGCCCCTGGGATGAAGTCCAAGCTCCAAA
>JAJEJO010000965.1:396691-416273 GCA_020662805.1 Glaucomys volans
AGCTGTGCCCAGGCCTTGCCCTCCTCCTGAAATGCCCTTCTTCACCAGCTTGATGATAACCATCTCCTCCTTCCAGGCCCCACCCATGGGTCTCAGATCAATTGAACAGCTTGTCTTTACGGGTCAAATTCCTCAACACTATACTAAAATTTATTAAAATCAGTTGTGATCAACCCCTGCAGGTCAAGCTTGAATTTTCTTTCTTTAGTGGTTTTCTTTTTCAGAATGTTTGCATTTTACCTCTCCCTGTGGACATATGTTTATTTCAAGAAACCCTGAAGCCTAGGATTGTTAACACTTCAGAATTTACTGCCTATTTTGCAGCGTGTAGCTCTGCCTCGTCCTACCATTCGTGGGCTGTCTCTAATAACATTCAGCCTCTCCGCGGCTCCCAGCATGCTCAGCCTAACCACAGCGATGCCAGCTTCCATTTCTGCCACCTTCTGGCATGCACATGGTATCCAGCAAGACCCGTTGGAGCAAATGTAAGCAAAGCACAAGCCCACAAGGAGTTCAGCACATCATGTTGGTCTCATATTTGATCAAATTTATGTGACACTATCAATTTGGGAAGAATGTTTTCAATTCCCTTTGACTGCATGTATCAATCAGTTAATTTTCTGTTAATGAATACGATGTTTCCTTTCCCTGCATATATGAGAACAGTTTCCCTGGTAACCTAATGTGATGTTCCAAAATATGATTTTAGTGTGTTTTAGAACAGATAGCCAGAGACACAAATTGTTTAATTGCTCCAGGGTCTCTTCCTCTGTGAAATCCTGCCTGCCTGCCTGAGGGGCCAGTTCCTCCTCCTGTAGTCCCTGGAGACTTGATCTCAGCCACTTCATGCTTTTATCTGACCCACTACTGGCCACATCTGCCTCCTTCCACAAGTCCTGATTTTATCTGCAGGACCAAATAAAAAGTATTTATTCAATTAAAATGAAGACAGAAGGACTGGGAGTGTAGTTTAGTGTTTCTTAATTTTTTTTTAATGTGGTGCTGGGGGTAGAACCTAGTGCCTCATGCATGCTAGGCAAGCGCTCTACCACTGAGCCACAACCCAGCCCCAAGGGAGTGCAGTTTAGTGTAGGATGCTTGCCTAGAATGTGTGAAGTCCTGGGCTTGATCTCTAGCAAAGAAAAAGAGAAAGAGAGAGAGAAAGAGAAAGAAGAAGAGAAAGAGAAAGAGAAAGAAAAACCCAAGAAGAAAAAATACCCACATTTTCAGTCCAAGGAAAGCTATAGCTCTTGAGCCTAAAACTGTCCCCCAAGCTCCCAACTTCACCTCACCTCCTATGACCTCCTTTCCTTGTTCATGAGGACCCTGTGATTACACTGTACCCGTCTGGATAAGCCAGGTTCATCTCCCCATTTCAGGGTCCTTAATTTAGTCACATCAGCAAAGTCCCTTTTGCCATATGTGTCAGTTTCCTGTGGCTGCTACAACGCAGTGTGGCCATGCACCATTTACTGCCAGAGGTTCATTCCAAGAAATGAGTCATTAGGTGATGTCATCATTACCTAACATCATAGCATGTATTAACAAACTGAGAAGGCTATGATGTCATCAGGCGATACCATCTTTTTCTTTTTGCCATTCTGGAAATTGAACCCAGGGGTACTCTACCACTGAGTCACATTCCCAATCCTTTTTATTTTTTATTTAGAGAGAGGGTCATACTAAGTTGCCTAGACCATCCTCAAACTTGTGATCCTCCTGCCTCAGCCTCCCCAGTAGGAGATATAATCTTATGGGACCACTGTCATATGTGTGGTCTGTCATTGACTAAAATATTATTATGTGGCACATGACAATACCACAAACTGGGATGGCTTAAACAACAGAAATCTCTCAGTTCTGCAAATTGAATCAGCGTGTTGGCCGGACCACACGGGCTCCCTTCAAAAGCTCTAGAGGAGGGGCTGGGGATATGGCTCAGTTGGTGGAGTGCTTGCCTCACAAGCACAAAGCCCTGGGTTCAATCCTCAGCACCGCAAAAAAAAAAAAAAAAAACTCTAAAGGAGACTCCTTCCTCGCCTCATTCAGCAATCCTTGCTGTGCCTTGGTTGGCAGACACATTGCTTTCGGTTCTGCCCTCTTCCCTCTGTGTGTGTCCCACCTCCTCCCCTTTATTTATAAGGACACCAGTCCTATTGCATTTAGTGCCCACCCTGATGTGCTATGATCTCATCTTAACTAATTATACCTATAAAGGCCCTATTTCCAAATTAAGTCACATTCTGAGGTTCTGGATGGATGTGAATTTTGGATGGATGCCATGGAACTCAGGATGCCACATAAGGTAACATATTCACAGATTCCAGGCTTCAGGACGTGGAAACCTTTGGGGATCATTATTCCCCCTATCACATTGATTACAATTAGGTTAGGCAGGTAGTTAAATCCACTTCATAGTCAAGGGAACAAAGACGGCAGAGGGGGACACTAATTTGTCTTAAGGTCCCTACCGCAGAACTGGGACTTGGACCCCAGGTTTTCTGAAACTCAGTCCTGTGCCGTCAGTGCCCCAGCACAGCTGCAACCCCAGCATGCTTCATCAGCAAGCTGATTTCCTGCAACCGCACTTATGGGCAAAAGGGGTAAGTTGCCCCCGTGTGCATAGGTAGGGAGGGGAGGAAGGCAATGACACTTATTGAACCCTCCTTTATTCCAGGCATGTTTTG
The DNA here is from genome assembly GCA_020662805.1 of Glaucomys volans. Taxonomy (NCBI): domain Eukaryota; kingdom Metazoa; phylum Chordata; class Mammalia; order Rodentia; family Sciuridae; genus Glaucomys; species Glaucomys volans. The sequence continues at coordinate 399,379 of JAJEJO010000965.1, forward strand.
TGTGTCATCCGATTTATTTCCTACAAACGGCTCTGGAGGGTTGGTATGTTAGTCCCATTTTACAGATGAGAAAACAGCATAGAGACATTCTTGGACCTGGTTCATGAACCTAAGCTCCATGCCTTCAGAATGGCCAAGCTGGGGCTTGAACTTGAGTCTGCCACACTCCAGACTCAGGAGGTCCTGCCAGCCTGGCCATGATTTGCTGAGGCTCTGCCCACCACTTTCTGGAGAACACGTGCAAAGCCTGGTACAAACCAGGACTGCCCAGCTGCCTGTGAGCTCCAGGGCAGGCCGCGTCCCAGAAAGCCTCTGCCTGTGTGACAGGTGGCCCCTGGGTGCTGAATCTTTGACGTTTGCTCAGTGAACACCAGGGAAGCCCCAGATGCTCAGCTGTCATGCTCCTTTGAAGTTCATGCCAAATAGTGTTGGGCCAGAGCCCAGAGTGCTAGCCAGTGACAGGAGCATGTCACAGAGCATGGACATTTGGAGAGTCACTTAACATGACTTCAGCTAACTAATTCTCCTCAGCACTCGCCTGGGACCCAGGGCCTTGTCATTCTGACCCTGCTCTGTGCAGCTTGTAACTTGGGAGTCACTTCATGTCTCTGGGCCTCAGTTTCCCTTTTCATAGCTAGAGGGGTTAAGACAGTCAGCAGTCCCTCTCCATGTCAGGGTGACCACAGAAAGCAGGGATCTGGGCTTTGCTGTTTGTCCAGTGATGGGAACCTTCAAGCCACATGGTCCTTTGAACATCCCCAGACTCCATGCTTAAGCCAGAACATCATGGTTTTTGAAATGAACTAATTTCTTCAAGCAGGATAGTAACCAGTGCTGTTAACACAGGCGTGTTAGTTGGAGATCTTTGGGGAGCAAGCTGTGAGAGGGCTGGTGGAGGCTCTCCTCGACACTCCTGGTTTGGGAGAGCAGATCCAACTTGAAGCATAGTAAGTGACCTCCAGCTCAGACTGACTCCAAGTTGAGGACTCATGGTCAATTCACCAGCCATGAAACAGGCATCATTCTGTGCCAACCTCTGGGTTGGGCATCCAGCCATGGGGTCATCCAGCCCGCTACACAGGGCTTGACCTCAGGAAGCTCCAGGCCTCACAATGCAGCCAGACGGCACACTGTGTTCTATGTCAAAGCCTTGGGCTTCCCCTGCCTGTCCCAATCTGCAAGATATCATCATCCTTTGTCTTGATCTGTTTCCTGTTGCCATCACAAAACACCTGAGACTGGGTGATTGAAAGAATAGCATTTTATTTGACTCACAGTCCTGGAGGTTGGGAAGTCCAAGAGCATGGCTGGCACCTGCTTGGGTACATTGGGTGTGGCTCTTCTTGCTGTATGATAACATGGCAGAGGGTATCACGGGCAAGACCCAGCAAACATACTAGCTTGGTTCACTTTCCTCTTCTTTTAAAGCCACTAATCCAACACAGGACCCTTACCCTCATGACCTCATCCAATCCTAGGCCAGAACATCATGGTTTTTGAAATAAACATCATTTTTGAATTACCTCCCAAAGGCCCCACCTCCAACTACCATTAGCATATGAACCTGGGGGTTAAGTTTCAACATGTTGAGGACAAACATTGCAACAATAGGGTCCTTCAAAGAGGTTACCCTCACCCCTCCTCTTCCCTGAAGCTTCCTCTTCCAGCTCACCTCCCAAGTCTTTCCACTCTGGGTGTTGGCAGTCTGTGGGACAAAGGGATGCTGTCTTGTCCTTCCTTCCAGGGCCACTGTGTTGGGCAGGGTGGTGGTGGGTCCTCTTTCCTCCTTGGCACCTTGGCCTATTCGTTGAAAAGAGGAAAGCGAGTCTTGATTGATAGTTTTTATCTGTCACTTCCCTATGCTTTTGAGCCCTTCTCATGTCATCTGAGTAGTATGAGGGCATTTTTTCCTAATCAAGGTAAAATACACATAAGATAAAATTTACAGTTTTCATCATTTTTAAGTATACAGTTCAATGGTGTTGAGAGTATTTACATTTAGGCAGCCATCACCACCAACCCTCTCCAGAACTCTTTCCTCTTCCTAAATTGAGACTCTCTCTACTCATTAAACATGAACTTCCATTCTTTCCACCTCTCAGTCCCTGGCAGTCACTATTCTACTTTCTGTCTCTGTGATTTTGACTACTCTAGATTCCTCATGTTAAGTTGACTTATTCAACATTTTTCAACATTTGTCCTTCTATGACTTGCTTATTGAGTTTAGCATACTGTCCTCAAGGCTCACCCATATTGCTGCATGTGTCAGAATGTCTTTTTTTTTTTTTGTACCAGAGATTGAACCCAGTGGAGCTTAACCACTGAGCCACATCCCCAGCCCTTTTTAATTTTTTGCTTTGAGACAGAGTCTCTCTAAGTTGCTTAGAGCCTCACACTAAGTTGCTGAGGCTGACTTTGATCTTGTGATCCTGCTGCCTCGGCCTCCTGAGTTTCTGGGATTACAGGTATGCACCACCGTGCCTGACTCAGAATGTCCTTTCTTCATAAGGCTGAATCACACCCCATGCTTGGGCCATCTCTAGAGTCACATGTTCTGTTTTGTTTCTTGTGGTAAGGAGGTTGGAACCTGGGATCTTGTGCATGCTAGGCAAATATGCTGTACTACAGAGCTTCATCCCCAGGCCAAAGCAAATCCTTTATGCACATTTAAGGAGTCATTTAACCAAACAATATACAATTTGGAATTTGAAGATCTAAATTTGGACCACTTTTCTGCCACATGGCTGCTGAGGATCTTGAACTCTCTGAGCCTTTCTGCAAAATGTAAATGCCTTCACAGGTCCTGTTGAGCATCCAATGAGTTGACAGAGGATGAAACACTGGAGAGCATTCTGTGCAGTGGGAGGATTGTAATAATAGTGGTATTGGTCTCAGATGCCTCAGAAGTGTCTGTCTTGTGCCTGGACATTGCTAACAGTCTTAACATGATTTTTCCCCCCCTTTTCTTTTTTTACATGAAAACAACTCTGGTTCTTGCTCTCCCTGGGGCCTCCTCTTCTAACATGGCATTTTCTACTGAACCGTCAACCTTCAGGTAACAATGTGGCTTTTTATGGGAAGGGTCTCACTAATACATTTGCCAGTGGTCAGAAGTCAAGCTGGTTTTTGGTGTGAAAGTGACATATCCTAGGGGTTGATTTTAGACGAAGTGGGGAGCAAATTAGAAGTCGGGGCTGAGGGTCCCTAGTACTCTGTCCTCCTAAACTGGGACACCTGCTCCCCTTAGGTACCTGGGGAGAGGCTTTGACTGGAGCAGGCTTCCAGGTATGTTCCTGTGCCCATTTGCTTTCTCACCCTGAGCTGTCATGTTGATTGACAGCTCCTCTATGCAGCTGATTATCAGTTGATAGCATTTTGACTTCCAATTTGGATGCCTCTGCAGCAAACCAAGGCCACAGTGCTTTGGGCTGGGCTGGGCTTCAGTGTACTCAGTTGATATAGGTTGAATATTCTTTATCTGAAATTTTCAGACAAGAAGTGTTAAGGATTTCAGAATTTTTTTCCGATTTTAAAGTTTTTGCATACACACACACAGACACACATATATGTATATACATAAAATAAGGCATCTTGAGGATGGGAATCAAGTCTAAACACAAAGTTCAAGGTTTCATATACACCTTATCCACATAGCTGAAAGTAATTTTATGTAATGTTTGAATGCACCTGCATTTTGATGTTTTGAGCCATCACATGAAGTCAGGTGTGGAATTTTCCACTTGGGACATCATGTCAGTGCTCAAAAAGTTTCACATTGGGGAGCATTTCAGACTTTGAATTTTCAGATTAAGGATGCTCAACCTATATTACATTAGTTCTTTGAGACTGCCAAAAGTTTTTTCCCCAAAAACTTATTCATTTGGAGCAGGAAACATTCTAAAAATTAAGGTTCAGGCTGGCCTTCTTGAATAAATAAAGAAACAAAATGACCAGGCCCAGGATGCCCAATTCCTGATCCCCTTGCAGGTGGTAATTCTCCTTTGGACCAGCACAGTGGTTCCAGTGCCAATCTTAGCAATTTTCCTCTTATTGGATGAGTGATCTGGTGCCAAGACAGGTGGAAGAGGGAGGTGATATGCCCACTAGATGCAGGAGGATCAGGACAGGGGCCCCAAGCTGGGTGATTGGTTTTTCCTCATGTGTTTCAGGAGCCGTCCTGAACTGCCTGTCTATATGAGCATGAACTAAGGTGTCACACTGGTGCTCTGACATCCTATGGCCTGTGTCACAGTTCCTATTCATTAGTGTTTCTGTATGAATAAAAATATTGTTCATCTTCCAACAATCACTCAGTGTTTCTACTGGTGGTGTGGGCTTGTGTGCAGTCCTGTTTTGATGTGTATTTTTTATTTTGGAAGATGTGTCCTATAGATTCAGTTTCTTTCGTGTTTTAGAAGAAAAGTGGAAATGCATCTACCGCATGCTTAGAAAGATAGATGATAAATGTTCTCTGAGACTCCTGAGGGGCTGAACGGGATGCTAATAAATGCTAGCTCAGGTATTCAGATTGATTTTTGTTTTGCAACCGTCTAATTATGACATAATTCACTTACTATATAGTTTATGCCTTTCAAATATATACTTTGATGGCTTTTAGTATGTTCACAGAGTTGTGCAACCTCACTACAGCCAATTTGGAACAATTCCTCAATCCAAAAAGAAACCCCACAACCACTAAGTCACCTTTCAAACTCCCAGTTCTGGGCAACCCTGGATCTGCTTTCTGTCTCTATAAATTTTCCTTTTCTGGGCCTTTCCTAAAAATGGAACCATAGTAGCATGTTCTTTGGTGTTGGGCTTTTTCCAATCATCATAAAACACTTTTTTTTTTTTTGCAAATACTCCATTTATCCATATGCATATATCCATATGGATATATCATGTTTTATTTATCCATTCATCTGTTAATGGACATTGGGCTATTTCCATTTGGGGGATTTTATAAATATCTTGCTGTGAACATCTGGGTGCAAGTTTTTGTGTGAACTTGTGTTTCAGTTCTCTTGTATTAATACCTAGGAGTGGAATTATGGGGTCAGACAACAGTGTAGATTTAACCACTTGAGGAACTGCCAGACTGACTTCCAAAGTTATGGCGGCCATTGGCAGTGCAGGAGAGTTCCAGTTGCTCCTCAGCCTCCCCGGCGCTCATTATCGTCTATCATTTGGGCCCTAGCCATCCTTTTGGTTGTGAAATTGGTGCCTATTTATGGTTTGAGTTTGTGCTTCCCTGATGGCTAATGCTGCTGAAGATCTTCTCATGTGTTAATTTGCTCTAAGTCTGTCTTCTCTGCAGAAATGTCTATTCAAATCCTCTACCTGCTTTTTAATTGAATTATTTGTCTTTTTAATATTGAGTTGTAAGAGTTCCTTACATATTTTAGATACAAGTCCCTTATCAGATATGTGATGTGCAAATATTTTTTTTTTCCATTCTGTGGCTTGTCTTTTCATTTTTCCTAATGGTATCATTTAAAGCATAATTTTTTATTAGTTTGTTACATAAAGTCTAGTTTATCTGTTCTTTCTTTGGTCGCTTGTACTTTGGGTTTCATATCTGAAAAGATTGCTTAATCCAAGATGATGAAGATTTGCACCTGTTTTCTATGAAGTTTTACCATTTTAATTCTTTGTTTTCTTTGCAGTACTGGGGATTAAACTCAGGGCCTTGTGCATGCTAGACTAGAGCTCTACCCCTGAGCTACACCCCAGTCCTCATTCTAACTCTTAAGTTGAGGTCTTTGCTCCATTTTTTTCTAGATTTTTTCTTTGCTTTTCTCTGTTTTGAGTTTGGTTTCTGCATATGGTGTGACGTTGGAGTCCAGTTTCATTCGTCTGTATGGGAATATCCAGTTGTTCCCACACCATTTATAAAAGGCTATTTTCCTCCCACAGAATTAACTTGGCACCCTTGTTAGAATAGACAGGTTTTAAGAAACTACTTGGGTGCAGGACAGCATCTACCATCTCCCTGACCCTCAGGGAGCCTAGGTGCCCGTTGTACTGGGAGGCTTGGAAAGTCCTTCTGTTGAACTTTCTCTGTCCCATGTTGTCCTGTGCACTTTGAGGTGGGAATGGGATGAAGGGTCTCTGGTGAAGACTTTGGGAGGGCAGTTGGTCAGCATGGACAATGTCCACTCCTCCTTTGCTGGCCACACCTGTGTGCTGCACTAAGCCTGGAGGGCACAAGCGGAGACCTGCCATGTACTAGCAAGCATGCCTCACTGCTCCTCACTGCCTTCCTCAAGATGGTCACAATTAAAATGACCCCATGTCTCACGTTATTGGGACAGTCCCAATGTATGCCTGTTCTTCCACATACTTATTAACCTACCTCTTGTTCTTTTAAAATGTCGTACTTTGGATGACTGATTATATGACCACCCTCTATAGTGAGAGTGTCTGTGGACCCCAAAATATGTATCCTGAATATCTAAGGCCAGCCTTCGTGTCCTCCAGGAACATTAACAAGGACAATTGAAATTTCACAACAGAGTTCTCAGCAGATGCCGTTTGGATCCCACAAATCCTCAGTGACTGGCAGGACACACAACTGCTGCTGACTGTTGTCACTGGTCCCTGTAGCTGATAAGCCTTCCCTCTAAGCCTCTGAGATTAGCAGTAAAAAAGTTTACCGGTGTCCCGGAGGGCCAGCCTGGTTCCACTTCAGAAAGGACTGGGAGGGCCGGATGTGGCTGTCCTTACCATGCCACTTATGTGTGCCCATCCCCTAATTTGAGGACATGGTTGGCTTTGTTAATTCACATGCCCTCTCTTGGTCTGTCTTCTGTTGCTATAACTGAATATCATAGACTAGGTAATTTGTAAAAAAAAAAGGAAAGGTTTTTTTAACTCACAGTTCTGGAGGCTGGGAAGTCCAAGAGCCTGGTGCCAGTCTCTGGTGAGGGCCTTCTTGCTGCATCATAACATGGCAGAGGGCATCCCATGGTGAGAACAAGCTTGCTAGCTCAGGCCACTCCTCTTCTTATAAAGTCACTAATCATCATGGGATCCCACTCTCATGACCTCATCTAATCCTAAGTATTTCCTAAAGGTCCCACCTCCAAACACAATCAACACAGGAAATTTAGTCAGAGTTCCTGCCCTCACATTAATTTGAAATCTCCACATTAATTTGAAATGAACGTGGAAGACACATTAAAACCATAGCAACACCCCATGTGAACATCAGACCCCTGAGCAGGTCTGCAACCTTCATACAGAAATGCAAACTGCTGACTAAATGTAAATGTTGCTCTAAGCCCTGACTCTTTGTGTAGCTGTCATCTGGAAGGAAGAGAGTATGTCAAAATACCTCCAGAGAACGGGAACGAGAGGCAGATTCCTGGAGGTGGTGTCCAGGAGGCTGTGTTGGAAGGAGGGTGGGACTTTGCTGGCTAGAGGAAGAGAGTGAGGGTTTCCAAGCAGCAGAAACTTCATAAAAGAATGTAGTGGGGCCCTTGGGAGCATGGCCACCAGACTTGGGAAATAAGTCAACGCCAGATTAGGAAGGCTTGGATTGCCTTGGTAAGAAAAGTGACAATTAGTATATCCATTGCCTCAAACATTTATTATTTCTTTGTGAAACATTCAAAATTATCTTTTCTACTTATTTTGAAATAAACAATATGTTGTTATTAACTACAGTCACCCTACTGTGCAGTAGGACATCAGAGCTTATTGCTCCTAACTATAACTCTGTGCAGTTGACCAACCTTGCCCCATCCCTCCCTCCTACCCTCCTAGGCATTTGACATCCACTATTTCTAAAATCAACTTTTTTAGATTTCACATATGAGGGAGATCATGTGGTATTTGTCTTTCTGTGCCTGGCTGACTTCACTTAACATAATATCTGCAAGTTCATCCAGTGTTGCAAAAGATGGAATTTCATCTTAGTTATGGATGAACAATCTTCCACTATGTGTATGTACCATACTTCCTTTATCCATTTGTCTGTGATGGACACGTAGGTGGATTCCGTATTTTGACTGTTGTGAATGGTGCTGCGGATGGGAGTGCCGGTGTGTCTTTGAACATGCTGATTCCATTGATGCAGCCATCATGGAAAACAGCATGGAGGTTCCGCTAAAAATTAAAAATAGAACTCGTATATGACCCAGCAATTCCCACTACTGGGCATATACCTATATGCCCTTTCTGACTCCATTCCTCAGGGCTTTCCTTAAACAATCCTATAGCCTTTGTGTTGTGAGAGAAGCACAGCTTAGGCAACAAGGAGTCAGCCACAGGAGGCTTCCGAGCAAGGGAGTCACAGGATCAGGTCAGTGACAGGGGATGGGATGGCTGGGCCTTGCTAGGGGAAGAGACCATTGGGTGGACTGTCACTGACTAAATCACAGGGTCCATCTCAGAAGCTACCTGGATGTCTGAGAAGCCTTAGCAAAATCACCAGAGGAGGAAGGATTTGCCCACAGACATGGGGAGGGACAAGGGAGAAGGCAGGGGTAGCCTGTAGGGCTGTGGGCTACAACCAGAGCTGCCTCCCTCTTGCAGCTGTCAGCAACTGGGGTCCCCCGGGTTCTTTGAGGACCTGGAAAGAGCAGCTAAAGGGCTTATCACTGGCAGTGGTGCTTGTGTTCAGCAAGCACAAGTCCCGCATCCTGAGCTGTTCCCCTGGGGGCTCCAGAGGACGCCCCACTTCCAGCAGGGCAGCCCACCCCTCCTCACCTCAATTCCAGCCCCTCAGTTCTTAAGCAGAACAGAAAACTGAGTCTCCCATGGAATTATGAGAGCTAGCACTAAAAACACTTCTTCAGTTTTTTTTGAGAGTCTTGGAGGACTTTTTTTTCCCTTAAATTGTGATAACTCATGACATAAATTTACCATGTTAACTTTTAAATTTTATTTTATTTTATTTGGGAAGTTCCAGAGATTGAACCCAGAGTTTCACACATGCTAAGCCCACATTCTACCACTGAGCCCCATGCTTGGTCAGTTTTTAAAATTTTTTAATTGACACACAATAATGGTACAGATTTGTGGGGTACAATCTGATAATTCAATCCATGTGTACAATGGGTAGTGATTGAATCAGGATGATTAGCACTGCTGTATCCTTAAGCATTTATCATTTCCCTGTGTTGGGAACCTTCGACCTCCTCTCTTCTAGTTCCTAATAAACTCTATCATGAATGGTGAACGGTGCTCCCCTCACCGCGCTCCAGAACAACAGAGCTTGTTGTGTCTTCTGGTGCTTCGTAAATTGTAATCTGGCCTGCTTGTTGGCAGGAGGCTCGCATGACTCATTCAGGAGACTCTCTGAAATTATCTATAAAAGGTGTTTCAGGCCAGAGAGCAGCTGGGATTCTGAGGCAGGGAACTTTCAGCCCAGTAATAACTTAAAGACTCCTGCTGGAGAAATGAACAGAGTGCAGGGTTGGCGTGGGTGGGTGGCCGTGCTCCCTCCTGGCCATTGTCCTGTACTTACTACCGGTGATGCTTATCCATATTCTCTGACTTGGAAGCCTTAGGAGAAGGCTTGCAGGCTATTGTTTACAGCTCCTTATTTTCTAGCCACCACCCCCCCGCCACTTTCTTTTGAAGTGCTGGGGGTTGAACCAGGGACCTCGAACAGACTAGCAAGTGCTCTACACAGAGTCTGGTCCCCAGCCTGTATTTCCTATAAGACAGCCAAGGACCCTTTTCCTCCCAGGGTGCAAAAGCCAGAGGAAACAAGAAGGGAAAACAGCTAAACTGGTCCAGAGATGGTGCAGGTCTGGGACACTCCCACACCGTGGTGGGGCGAACTCAGATTCACTCATTTGTTCATTCGTTCACTGATTCACTGTCTATTTTTCTCTCATGTTCTTTGACCTTTTCTTCATATTCATATTGGGGATAAAAGATAAATGGTCTCAGGCTTCCTGGAGCCATTAGTTGAGGAGTAAAGGCTGATAGGTAAACTCCCAAGGACCATCCACTGGCATGATAGAGCCCTGTCCATAGGGCACTAGATGAAGCAGACCGATCCTGGCCCTGTCTAAAGAGGTCATGGGCATAACAGAACAGGGATAGGAATACCCAGTGGGCAGGTTTTGGGAAGAGTGCCCCAGATGCTGGGATCCACATGTGCAAACATATGGAGGCTTGACTTAGCACAGTGTCTTGGGAACCAACTTGAAATTTATCATTTTGGTTTTAAGAAATGGGTCTCACTCTGTTGCCTGGGCTGGCCCTGAACTATTGGGCTCAAGCAATCCTCCGACCCCAGACTACAGTTGTGCACCAACTCAGACCTTGGTATTTCCATTTATGGAAGAAGATGAGGCAGAGAAGTGGAGAGTCCAGGTCCAAGGAATGAGGGTCTTAATCACCAGACTAAAGGGTATGGCTTTTCTCTGGGAGGCTGTATGTGGGGAACCATGGAAGTTTCTTGGGACAGGTTGTTATGAGCTGTCAGCACCAAGATGCACAAAAAGAAAGAGGAAAGAGGGGCTGGGAGGTGATGTGGGTCTCAGAGAGGGTTAGAAAAAGTTGCCATGGTGACAGAATCAAGGGGAGGGGCCGGAGTGTCAGAAAGTAGGACAGTAAGAGGTGAAGGGGAGAGCTGATGTTGACTGCAGTAAATAAGCAGTGGATGCTTATTGCACCTATTGTAATAGTAAATAATGGAAGCCATGCAAATGTCTGCTAGTAAGGGGGAATGGCCAAGGACATGATCAGGCATCAACATAGTGACATGATGGAGTCATTAAACATAATGGTGCTAAGCATGATGACACACGCCTGTAATCCCAGCAACTCGGGAGGCTGAGGCAAGAGGATCACAAATTCAAGGCCAACCTCAGCAATTTAGTGAGGCCCTGAGCAACTTAGTGAGAACCTGGTCTCAAAATAAAAAACAGAAAAGGTTGGGGATGCGGTTCAGTGGTTAAGCACCCTTCAGTTCAGTCCCTGGTAGTAGTAGTAGTAGTAGTAATAATAATAATAATAATAATAATAATAATAATAATAATGGCAAAAGAAGAATGCTGTCTCACCCACGGCCATAAGGAGTATGTGTCTTGCCATCTCCTGGGGTATACCGACTACCCAGGACCAAGCACAGCCCTCACTGCTCCTGGAGCCCACGTGCCCTCCCAAATCTTTCCACTGACTGTGCAGGGGTGGGGGCTACTGCTGACATGTCCCTCCTGTGGATCTCAGAGAGCTGTGTGGTTGGAGAGTTTAAGGGGTGGAGCAGACCCCCACTTCATCAGACATCATCTGTCACACTTACCCACACATCTTCATGTTAACAGGCTGGAGGCAAATGTCCAAAAATGGAAATATTTGTGTTAGGTGGTGGGTATCTTATTCTTAAAATTTCCTGGAATAATATGTTGCCTTTTTAATAATGATACTGAAACAACACACCCACCCACACAAAGTCCTGGTTAGGTGCAAGTGTTGTATTATGCCTGCAATGCGAGCTTTCATTTTTCCAGCTGCCAATTAATGCAGCTATGAACTTATAAATTCCTGGCACCCCACTTTCTCCTGCTTTGATACGAGATGGTCAGGACACATGGATTTTCATTTCCTAGGAAATGTCAGGCTGGTTCTGAATGTAGGAAAAATTGGTGAAACATAGGACACAATCCAGGCTGAAATAAGTTGAATACATCTTTTGAAAATCCTGGCAGCCAACACAGGAGATTTCTGGCCCCAGAGGTCCTGGTTTTATCATCAGATGCCTTTGAAGGCGCGCGTGGGTGAACCCAGCTCTGGCCTCCAGGGAGAGGCTCGGTCAGATTTAGTTTTCCCTCTGTCAATTCACTGTATGAACCCAGGTGTGAGTCAGCATCGATCCAAGATGTGATGGGAGATCATTTGCTTAGAGTCCACAGACATCAAATCACCCATCTCTGGAAGAGCACAAAAGTAACTTCTTAATGTGAACATCACCAGAGTAGCAGGAAGAAAGTGGCCATCTGGGTTCCGTGCCTGTCCCTCTGCAGGAAGGGGGTGAGCAAGGATCCTGCATAGTCTAGAGCTAAGCTGGGCTCATGTCCTGGGACATGGAAAGCAAACTGAGTCAGGGCCTAGCACAAATATTTCCATTCTGAGACATTTACTTCCAGCAATTAGCATGAAAATGTGTGGGCATGAGTGGAGGATGATGTGTGATAAAGTGAGGGACATTTGGGGCACCCATGGCCTGGCAGGTAATGTAAGCCACACTTCACCTCCCTACCCAACCAGAAGAATAATCAGAGAGGTCACCACAGCTCCAGGAGCAAAAGGACTGTGCTTCAGTTCTGAATGAAAGCCCCAGAAGACGGTGAGACACATACTCCCTGTGACAAGACACACTGGTGTGAAGGTCTCCAAGATGTCCCCCGAACCCATACTTGTTCCCCCAGCTGTGACAGCATGAGTCCAACACGTGGGCTGCCACAGAGCTCCCCACCCTTGTCAGAACCTTCTCAGGCACTCAGAGACAGAGCCCCTGGCCTGGGGTGGGATGAGCAGCCCAATTGGTCTGACTCAGATGGGGCAAATAGAGAAGGTAGGACATACCGAGGAACAGAAGCCTCTTCATCCCCCTGCTGTGGTTTTGAAATGCTTCAACTGTCTCCCCGAAAGATTCACATGTCAGAAGCTTTGTCTCCAGTGTGGCAGGGAATAGTGGGACCTTTAAGAGGTGGGGCCTGGTGGGAGGTATTTAGGTCATTGAGGGTGTGTCCTTAGAAGAGATTGATGTAGTTTCATGGGATCTCTCCCTCTTACACTCACTCCCATCACCATGTCATCCACCATGAGGTGATGCAGCCAGGGAAACCCTCACCAGAGCTAGCACCTATCAGCTTGGTCTATCAGCCTCCAAATTTGAGCTAAAGAAAACTGTTTTCTTTATAAAACACCCAATCTCAGGTATTTCATTATAATGATGAAAAACTGACTAATACACTGTCAAACCATTCTTCTTTGTCAAGTTTTCCATTTGGAGGTTTTTAAAACTGTAGGGCAGAGCACAAATATTTCTGAAGAGATTCCAAGCTTCTAGAAGTCTGAGATGTTCCCACTGTGGTGTTTAGGTCTGGACAACTGTCAGGTAGACACAAAGTGGGCCCCACTGGCACCCCCATGAGCACCTATTTTGTGACTCAGTGGGTTCCAGACTCTGGTATCAGACATATCTGAGTATGAATCCCTGCTCTGCCTCCTCTGAGCTTTGGTTTCCCCATTTTCAATCCCTGTCCTCAGAGGCAAATGCAGAATCAGCTCAAGAGAGATGAGGGTGCTTTAGCTCTGCTCGGTGGCCAGCAGAGGGATTGCTACTGTGGACAGCCTGTTTCCCCTGGTCTGAGGGACTTTGCTCAGAGCTGTCCATGTGGTCCCCGTAATGCCACCGTCTCAGGGGAGCAGGGAGGAGAAGCCTGCCTTTGAAAAGTTGTGTCCTTGTTTATGACCTAAATGAACATCTCCAGGATTTCCTGAGGCTTCGTTTCACGTCAAAGACTGAGAAACCAACACCTCATGAAACTGGTTTATGAGAAACCAGCCAGTCCAGGTGGAGGCCGTGGCGCAGCTGCGTGTCCAGGGCTGGATCAGGGTGTGGAAGGCAGCTCTAGCTGGTCAAGTCTAGCGTGTGCATCGTGTCCAGCAGACGCTGCCGTCGCATGAAGAACAACTGTTCTCTCTAATCAGTGCTCTCCCTGACCCTGCCTCTGGGTCTTCTCACTCATCAGCCCCATTTTAAGATCATTCTCTCTTAGAGAAAGGGGGGATCCTTGCAGAGAGGTGCAAGGTCTGCTGGGTGACCCTCCATGGGGGAAGGGGCAGCTGAGGCTTGCACAGAAGTCATCCAATGAAGGCCTGGCTCTGACGTCACACAGTCTGGTCTCTAACAACTCTTTACCTGCCCCATCAATCAATTATCTATTTTACTCTTTTCTTAACTTTCTATCCACTCATACCTGATCTTTTTCTGATTATTTCTGCCTCAACCTTTTTCTCTTCCATTTCTCTCTTAAGGCTTGTCTTCACTGTTTGCAGCGTGAGGCCCGGGGGAGGTGACCTCACAAAGGAGCGTGCTATGGTTTGGATCCAGGACGTCCCCCAAAGGCCCACAGTTAAAGGCTTAGTTCTCAGCTTGGTGCTATTGGGAGGTGGTGGAACCTTGAGGAGGTGGGACCTGGTGGGAGGGAGTGAGGTCGAGGGAGGTGTGCCCTTAAAGGGGATGGGATATTGGGACCCTAGTCCTGTCTCTTTCATTGCTTCCCAGCCACCGTGAGGTGAGTGGTTTTGCCCCACCATGTGCTCCCACCATGCTGTGCTGCCTCACCACAGGCCCAAAGCAATAGGCCAGCTGACCATTGAAATTCTGAAATCATGAGCTAAAACAATCCTTTTCATCCATTTAAGTTGATTGTCTTAGGTGTTTTGTCACAGTGACAGAAAGCTGACTAACACCAAATGCTCCAAACCATCCCCTTTGTTTTTCCAGAAGCTCAAAGGCCATTTAAGGATGTCCCCTTTCCCCCAACCTCACCAGGAGGCCCCAGGTTAACACCTTTAAGGACTATAATTGTTCACATAGATGATACCCTTGGCTTATTTTTTTAATTGTGGCAAAATAGGCATAATATAAAATTTACCATTTTAATGCGTGCAATTCAGTGGCACCTACTGCATTCACAGTGCTGTGCAAGAAACACCTCTATCTTGTTACAGAACATTTTCATCACCCCAAATGGAAATGTCATATTCAATCAAGCAGTCACTCCCCATTCCCCTACTTTCCCCATTAATGTGTCTCCTGTCTCTATGGATTTACCTATTCTGGACATTTCATATAAAAGGCATTATACAGCATGAGGCCTTTGTGACTGGCTTCATTCACTTAGCATGTTTTCAAGGGTCACCCAACTTTTATAGCACATCAGTATTTTATTCTCCTTTTCATGGATGAATAATATTCCACTGTATGGATAGACCACATTTGTTTATTCATTCATCAGTGGATGGACATTTAGGTTATTTCTACTTTTTGACTATTGTTAGTAATACAACTATAAGCATTCATATGTGAGTTTTTCTTCTTGGTCTATTTTTAAAATAACATTTAATAAGTTTGTTGAGCACTAAATGGATTCTCATTTTATCCTCAGGGAACTACATGACGTAGGTTCTATAATGGTCTCCATTGTACATATAAGAAAATTAAGGCACAAATAAATTCAGTTGCCCAGGGTCAAGTGCTTGTGAGTGGAGCCCGCTTTCTTACACAGCCCATACTCAGATGAGGGGGCTCTCTTGCCTCCTACCAACCAGGTCTATAATTCGTGGCTCCACCTGGTGACTTCTGGTCAAACCATGCCAACAGTGCAGCTGGGCCTGGGATGATGGGTGCCCAGGAAGCACCCATCCAGACCTCAGCCCCAGCCCTGATGAGCTACAGGGACTGGTAACCTCCCCACCAGATCCTTCCAGAAGAAACTTCAGGAAGAAGGACTTTGTGACCCACCACCTTCACTCAGACCTTAGGGGAAAAGCTGTGTTCTGCCTCCAGGTGGAGGCCCAGGTGTTCAGGAAGCTCTGGGGCCCAATGGACTGCTGAGTGAGGGTTCTACAGCCCCAGGCCCCAGCTGCCCAGGAAAAATGGGACACTTTCTTTTCCCCAATGCCAAGGATTGAACCCAAGGCCACCCACATTCAGACCCACTGAGGTCCATCCCCAGCATGGGGCTGATAGAGTCTGGAGAGGGCGAGGTAACCGACAGCACAGGTGGAGTCCTGAGCCTGCAGGTGGTGGAGGCCAAGCCAGAGCCAAACTTCCCCCAGAGACAGCCGGGGTCCATCCCTGGGAAACAAGCCAGATGGGAGGAGTCAACACCCACTCCTTGAATGACTTTTGCTGGGTTTCCTGCCTACAGAGGGGGCAGAGCCAGCTTCCTCTGTAGAAGTCAGTCAGGTGGCACAGCAGATAAAACAGGACCCATGTTGGTGGGAAGGGCTGGTTCCCACAAGAGTGGGTTCTCAAAGTGTGGTCCCCAGACCACCAGCAGCATCAGCAGAACCAGAAAATTTTCCAAACCTTAGAAATGCAAATTCCTGGGCTCCACCCACACCTACCAGCAGGTAGGAAGTTGGGGAGCCCCCTCCCCCACCAATCAGTGTGTTAAGGAATCTGCTGGCAAATTCTGACACATCTCAAGTCTGAGAACCTGTGCACAGGAGGCAGAAAGCTCTGAGCACAGATGCACACCCCGCAGCCCCAGCTCCTCTCAGTTTTTCAGGTGCCAAGACAGCTGCACTGGAGAGGACCCCTCCCCTCCCCTCCCTGCCCTCTGGCCGCAGGTCCCCTATGCCAGCTGGAGTCACTTCACTGCCCAGCTATCCAGGGAGCCAGGTGGCCCTGAATCACACCTAACATTCCCCTTCCTGACTCTCCAGCTCCTGGGGCCCTCTGGTCTGGGAGGCCTGAGAAGGTGGGGTGACTTTGGTTTGGGCACCTCCAAACCTTGTGACTGCTGGGCTTCTCTCCCTTGGGCGTCACCCAGTCCTGATGCTGGAGCTCTCTGTTTCTTTCCTCACCCTCTGGGGATCAAGTTCCCCATTTCCCACTTCCTGAGAGTGGGCGGAGCTTAGGAACGTAATAATACCTGGGGGAGCCCAGCTAACAGTTCTGGTTCCCCTGCCCCCACCCTGCCTCACCCCACAGATCTGTGGAGCTGTGCTGGGTCACCACAGGGCTCTGTAACCCCTGTAGAGTTTCCTCCACCATCACCCAGGTCCCCGCCTCCTCAAGGTCACCTCCTCCCCCATTCCCTGTACCCTGGTTAGGCAATGCCAGCATCTAGCTCCACCCCCACATGAGAGGGAGTGAGTGATTTCCCAACTGTATTCTTTTTTTTTTTTTTTTT
>JAJEJO010000965.1:416373-473082 GCA_020662805.1 Glaucomys volans
CTATTGTTTCTCTGGTTGTACACAAAGTAGAGTCACACCATCTGTGCGTTCATGCATGTACACAGGGCAATGGTATCTGTCACACATTCTGTTATTATTCTTAGCCCCCCACCCCGACCCCACCCCTCCCTTCCCTCTATGCTATCTATCCTTCTTCATTCTTGCCTCCCTTCCACCCCACATTATGCATCATCATTCACTTATCAGAGAGACCATTCGGCCTTTGGATAAAAATATGGAAGGCTTCACGAATTTGCGTGTCATCCTTGCACAGGGGCCATGCTAATCATCTCTGTATTGTTCCAATTTTAGTATATGTGCTGCCGAAGCGAGCACCCAACTGTATTCTTTTTCTTTGTGTTTTTACAGCATAATCACTAGGCCCGCATGTGAGACTCAAATGAAACTGATCCAAAAACAGAACCAAAACACCCTGGAAGTTGACCATGTTTTGAGCTCTCATTCCCACACTTAGCCCTCTGGTCAGGAGTCAAGTGCTTGCTGGCCCCAACTAGCTGGAACTGGGGCTCTGCCTCCACCTCCCCACCAGCTGTGTGAATTTGGGCAGATGATCTACCCTCTCTGAGCTTCCATCTCAGCTGAGAAATCCAAGCTCCACGAGGACCATTCCAGAACCCCAAATCCCAAGCCCCACTACCCTGACCCACCTCCTACTAGAAAATATACTGCTATGAACAGACACTCTGAAATAAGCATCTCTGTGTAGGTCAGACAGTTTCATGGAAAGAGTCAGGGTCAAGACTACCACTTTTTGAGTTCTTTATACATCCTAGAGATGAAAGCTTTATCCGAGGTGCATGTGGTAAAGAATTTCTCCCAGCCTGTAGGCTCTCTCTTCACATTATTGATTGTTTCTTTTGCCAAGAAGAAGCCTTTTAGTTTTAATCCATCCCATTTATTGATTTTCATTTAGCTTCTTGTGTTTTAGGGGTCTTGTTAAGGAAGTCAGATCCTAGGCTGACATGGCAAAGATGTGGGCCTACTTTTTCTTCTAGTAGTCACTGTTCTAGTGCCTAAGTCTTTGATCCACTTTGAGGTGAGTTTCACGCAGGGTGAGAGATAAAGGTTTAGTTTCATTTTGTTACATGTGGCTTTCCATTTTTCCCAGCACCATTTGTTGAAGAGGCTGTCTTTTCTCCAGTGAATGTTTTTGGCGCCTTTGTCTAGTATGAGATAACTACACTTATGTCTCTGTGTCTTCTATCCTGTACCATTGCTCTGTGTGTTTGCTTTGATGCCAATACCATGCTGTTTTTATTACTATCGCTCTGTAATGTAGTTTGAGGTCTGGTATTGTGAGGCCTTCGGCTTCACTTTTCTTGCTGAGGATTGCTTTGGCTATTATGGGTCTCTTATTTTTCCAAATGAACTTCATAATTGCTTTTTCTAATTCTATGAAGAATGTCATTGAAATTTTAGTGGGAATTGCATTATATTTGCATAAAAGTTTTGGTAGTATGGCCATTTTGAAAATATTAATTGTGCCTAGGCAGGAGCATGGGAGGTCATTTCATCTTCTAAGATTTTCTTCAATTTCTTTCTTTAGTGTTTTTAAATTTCATTGTAGAGGTCTTTCACCTCTTTTGTTAGATTGATTCCCAAGTTTTTTTTTTAGGCTACTGTGAATGGGGTAGTGTTCTTTATTTCTATTTCAGTTGATTCATTACTGATGTAAAGGAATGTTTGATTTGTGGGTATTGATTGTATATGCTGCTACTTTGCTGAATTAGTTTATTAGCTCTAGAAGTTTTTTGGTGGAATTTTTTGGATCTTCTAAGTGTAGAATCATGTCATCAGCAAATAGTGATAGTTTGAGTTCTTCTTTATCTATTTGTGTACATTCAATTTCTTTCTTCTAATTGCTCTGGCTAGAGTTTTGAGGATAATGTTGCATAAAAGTGGTGAAAGAGGGCATTCCATCTTGTTCCAGTTTTTAGAGGGAATGCTTTCAATTTTTCTCCATTTAGAATTATGTTGGCTTTGGGTTTAGCATATATGGCTTTTACGATGTTGAGGGATGTTCCTACAATCCCTAGTTTTTCTAGAAGGGGTGCTGCATTTTGTCAAATGCTTTTTCTTCATCTATTGAGAACTCAAAAAACTTAGCACCCAAAAAACCAAATAACCCAATCAATAAATGGGCTAAGGAACTGAACAGACACTTCACAAAGAAAAACTACAATCAAGCAACAAATATATGAAAAAATGTTCAACAGCTCTAGCAATTAGAGAAATGCAAATCAAATCTACTCTAAGATTTCATCTCACCCCAGTCAGAATGGTAATTATCAAGAAAACAAGCAACAATAAATGTTGGCGAGCATGTGGGGAAAAAGATACACTCATTCATTGCTGGTGGGAATGCAAAATGGTGCAACCATTATGGAAAGCAGTATGGAGATTCCTCAGAAAACTTGGAATGGAACCACCATTTGACACCAGCTATCCCACTCCTCAGTTTATAACCAGAGGACTTAAAATGAGCATACTACAGTGACACAGCCACATCAATGTTTATAGCAGCTCAACTCACAATAGCTAAACTATGGAACCAAACTAGGTGCCCTTCAACAGATGAATAGATAAAGAAAATGTGATATATACATACACACACACACACACACACACAATCACACAATGGAATATTACTCAGCTTTAAAGAAGAATGAAATTATGGCATTTGCTGGTAAATGGATAGAGTTGGAGAATATCATGTTAAGCGAAATAAGCCAAACCCAAAACACCAAAGGCCAAATGTTTTCTCTGATATGTGGATGCTGATCCATAAAGGAAGTGGGTAGGGAAGAATAGAGTTACTTTATATTAAATAGAGGGGAGTGAAGGAAGGGGAAGGAGTATGGAAGTAGGAAGGATGGTAGAGTGAAACAGACATTATTACCTCATGTACATATATGACTGCATAACCAATGTGACCCTACAGTATGTACAATCAGAAAAATGAGAAATTACAGTCCATTTATATATGATTTATCAAAAAGTGTAAATGCATTCTACTATCATGTACAACTAATTAGAACAAATAAAAAAAATTTTTTTTAAAAGGACTACCACCTTTGGGAAGCCCTTGGATTCCCTGTGGGAAGGGATGTGCCAGTTTGATCCAAGGACCCCAGGCCAGACTACCCTTCACTCAGAGTCGGCTGGACTCAGATATAATTACAGCAGCACCAGAGTTTCTACTACAGATGCCCCTCAACTTACGATGGGGTCATGTGCCCCAACTTACTGACATCCTAGCTTAGCAACGCAGCACACCATGGAGTGCAGTCATTTCCCTCATGATTTCCTGGCTGCCTGGGGGCTGCAGCTCACTCCACTGCTCAGTACCACCAGAGAGCATCATACTGCATGCTGCCAGCCCAGAAAAAGAGCAAAATTCAGAGTCTGTTTGTTTTAGTCAGCTATTTTGCTGCTGTGACTAAAAGATCTGACCAGAACAATTATAAAGGAGAAAGTTTATCTGGGAGCTCATGGTTTCAGAAGTCTTAGTCCATAAAAGGCTGGCTCCATTCCTCGGGGCTCAAGGTGAGGCTGAACATCATGGCGGGAGAGTGTGGCAGAGGAAAGCAGCTCACCTCGTGATCAAGAAGCAGAGAGATATCTCCCCTGGTCAGATACAAATATATACCCCAAAGCCATACCCCAATTCCCACCTCCTCCAGCCACATCCCACCACTTCAGTTTCCACTCAATTAATCCCTATTAGGGGATTAATTCAGTGATTGGGTTAAGACTCTCACAACCCAATCCTTTCTTCTCCGAACCTTATTGCATTGTCTCACATGCAAGCTTTTGGGGGATACCTCACATCCAAACCATAACAGTTTTTTATATTGAATGTGTATAGCTTTTGCACCATTGTAAAGTTAACAAATTGTGAAGTCAAAGCACCATTAAGTCGGAGACTATCTATGATTTTGTCATTGCTAAAATGGCATCATTGTATAAACTAATACAAAACCAGAGCAGGAACACCTGAGGGCCAGGGGCAGACTGGAACCTCTGTCTCGGGGTGCAGTGCCTCAGGCAGACAGTCCTGCTGGTGCGGACACACCTGTTTCCAATCTTTGGTCCGAGCCGAACTTCTCAGCATTTACACTACACCCATAGCTATTCTAAGCCAAGACATCATAAATGAGGTTAAGATGAAAGCAAAGACAGTTTATGTAGGTGCAGACTAGATTTGCAAATCAAGAAATGCAGGTTCTGTTAGGAAAAGTGCATTTGGGTTTTTTAACAGAGAGAAGGGGATACATGCAGTTTAGCAACCTCTGGAAGTGATGTGCAGGATTAAGGCAAATCCAGTGACTGGAAACTGACACATATCAGCAAACTATAAATTTGCAAATTTTGTAAGCCTATTGAAGTGTCCAGGTCAGGGGGCAAAAACCGGTCACTCTGTTGTTTCTGAAGCCTTGCAAGTTATTTTCAGATTCTGGAAAATTGTTCCACCAATTCCATTCCCAACATGATGTCTGCATAGCAGTTGAATTCCTTGCCGTCAATCTTGAAGGTTCAGGAAAGGATTTTGCCTCATTTTGACCACTCCACCACCATTTTGATTTTTATATCATCACATTGTATTTACTAGACAATGTAAAGGACTTGTGGAGTGATTTCATCCAGACACCCCTTCTGCCCCTGTAGGTCCTCATCTCCAGTAGGAGAACTTCTGCTGTTTGTGTCTGGAGACAGCCTGCTCTGTCCTCCAGCCTTCCTGAGGGGAGCGTCATGATGGAGTGAGCTGGCAGCCGTCATGGGCTCAGCTTCCCCACTTCCTGAATCCAGGGAGACCTGGCTGCTGCTTCACTGTTCTTCCTCCCTAGTAGAAGCAGAACCACATAAGGCACTTCCTAATGATCTCTTGAAGACATTGTCACCAACTCAGTTGGGTCTAGCTGATGAGTGACAAGCAGGAAGCAGGCAGAATTCACTCCTGCCTCAGTCCCCTGAGGTCATGGCCCAGGGAGGCCAGAGCCTCTTGATTTTCCAAGGGAGAAACCAGGCCTTCGATGTGAAAGCACACTGTTTCTTAGCATTGGCCGCAGCTGCCAGTGGGTCCTGCCAATGTGCCTGCCCGGCTGGGTTGGGCTCATTTTCCCCAGGTCCCCTTGCCTTCTCCTGTCCCCTGCCCTGTGCATGGAGCTTCCTCTCCCTCCTCTGCTGGTTCCATAGTTGACAATGACATAATTTACTATCATTCGTGGGGGTATCACATGAAAGAAAAGTGAATACCCCCAAATTAAACATTTATGTTTCCTCTCCATAAAAAGAGAGGAGAGGGGAACTTGTAGGCAACCTAGGGAGAATGAATGACTATTGAAAGAAGAACAGGCCCTCAGGTAAATAGATAGTGACCTGTCTGGGCCAGATATAAAGTCTCAGCCTCCAGCTGGGGGTGTAGCTCCTGGTAATCCGTGGTACTTGTGCTTAGCACAAGAGGCCTTGGTCTGACCCCCCACACTGCAAATACATTTTTTTTAAATGTCGTCTCTTCTCTATGGCATGTTGGTCACCTGTGATTGGAATTCCAGGGAAGATTTTCATGACAATTAGTTTGTGTCTGGAGGATGGCTTACTTTTTATTATCATGTATTAGTTATACTTATCAATGGGTTCCCGTGGGATATTTCCATACTGTACACAGCATGCCCTGATCAAATCCAATCTCCCGTTATCCACCTCCTCCCCATGACACACCCTTCCCAAGCTCTAAGGATCACTCTTCTGCATTCGAGTCCACTCTTTTTAGCTTCCACATTTGAGAAGAACCCGTGCTCCTTGTCTTTCTGTCTTATTTTCCTAACATAATGTCCTCCAGTTCCATCCCACTGAGGGCAGGACATGATTCTTCTTTACAACTGAATAGTATTCGGGGTGTATATGTAGGACATCTTCCCTCCCCACTCATTGGTTCATGGCACCTAGGCTGATGCCATTGCTATCTCAGCTACTGTGAATAGCACTGTACTGTGCATGCTGATTTCATTTCTTTTGGATATATACCCAGATAGCTGGATCATCAGGTAGTTCTGTTTTTAGTGTTTTGAGGTGCCTCCATACTGTTCTCCAAAATGGACTTGTTCATTTACATTCCCACAATGTGTAAGAATTGCTTTACTCCACATGCTTGCCAACATTTTTGTATATGATAGTCATTCTAATTGGGGTGAAGTGGTAGCTCTTTGCAGTTTCAATTTGCATTTCCCTGACTTCTTTTACCAAACAGAGAATTCAGGAAAGCCCATCTTATACAACTACTGTTCCCTTTGCTGTTCCTTTTGATTCAAAATCCTCAACACTTCACTGTGGTGGCATATTGAGAGATAATTGTTTCTTGGACTCCTTCATCTGCTTCAGCCTCAACTCTCTCCAGACTGCTGTTCCAGCCTCTGCCTCACCTGCTGTCTGTACCCAATGCCTTGGAAGGGTGTCCCTGCCCTAGGTTTCATCCCATTGCGACCTTGCTTGGCAGGACATTCAGGGAGAGGTGGAGTCTCCACTTCTGCATCCTCAGTCTCAGTGGCTGTCCCCTGGTCTCCTCCCCACAGTGGCTGGCTCCTGAGCTTGCCACAGAGCCGATCCTCAGGGCCACTGTCCAGGCTGAGCCCTTGACCGGGGCAGCACTTCCCCCTCCCACCAAACTCAGCATTTCTTTTAAGGCCCAACTCAAGTGTCACTCCTCATTCCCTTGTTCTGGTTTTCAGAATGCTAAAAACATTTCGATGCAGAAATGAACATCACACAAAAAGTAACAAATGGTGAATAAAATGAATTGCCTTTGCAAGATCCAAAGTTGGAACTTCAATCAGACATCACTGGACATCTTTGACTTTAGTCAGGAAGGAAGGAAAGAAGGAAGGAGAGAGAGAGGGAGGGAGGGAGGAAGGCGGAAGGAAGGAAGGAAGGAAGGAAGGAAGGAAGGAAGGAAGGAAGGGAGGGAGGGAGAGGGAAGGAAGGAAGGAAGGAGGAAAGGAACGAAGGAAGGAGGGAGGGAGGGAGGAAGAGAGGGAGGGAGGGAGGAACAGAAAGTTTTTTTAAAAATCCACCAAGAATAAGGCACCCTGGCAATCCCAGACTATTAAAGTTTGCACAGTTACACTCCAGAGTCCGCATACCATATACCACCTCCCATATGCCAGGTCACACACTGGGCTCCCCTCACCAAGGTCACCTGTGACCCCAGGGTCACAGTCCCACCAGCAGATTTTAGTCCTCATCTTGCTCCAACTCTGGGTAGTGTTTGACCCATCAGCCCTGCTCTGGAGAGACTCCTCTCCATGACTTTTACAGATCACAAGTTAGAACAAACATTCCCTTGATGGTAAAAAGGGTTTTGGCCAAAAAAACCAAAAATGTAAAATTTTATGTCCACCGAAGAGTGGTGTGTATGTGTGTTTCTTTACAGTTCACAAGGTGCCTTTACATCATTCACATTGAGGAGCTGTGTTGTAGGTAGTAGGGGTTCAAGAGCAAGACTTAGGTGCATGTCTATGAATCTGGGTTCCAATTCTGACCTGAGCTTGTGGGGCCTCACTGGCCTTCAGTTTCATCATCTATAGAACTAACAGCTTGAATTAAATGAGAGAGGGTCAAGACAGCTTTGAATTAACGCCTTAACATACATGCTAGAATGTAAAATGGTCTTTTCTTCCTTTCTGCCCACTGCTTATTACTAATTTCCTGCCAGCCGTCTCTCTTCCCTTCTATCCCCTGGCCCTTTATAATTAGCCCTTTGTAATTAAATTTAGGGCATCTCAGAATTTTTTTCCTTCTCAGGTGCACAGTGCAGAGTTTCATCTAGTATTTTACATTTGTTTTGCTTTTCTCACTCATCCCAGTGTCTAGAAACATCTGACTCATTCGATACTTTCTGAGTGTTCATTGGGTGATTATGTGGATATCTTTTTTTAGCTGAACGCTATGTCTTGGAGAGCTCTCTGTGTCAGTTTTTGAGAGCTGTCCTGCTCACGTACAGTGACTTAATCAAACTTCTCCAGCGTAGGTTCACAGTCTTTTACCCAAACCCTGGGACCCTGTTATGTCAGAATTCAGAATTGTTCAGGGGCAGCCCTGGAAACCAGACAGGCTAATATTTCTGCAGTGAGATATATAAACACACCCCCGAGTGGATAAATAAAACCTTTAAACAGCCACACGTCAGGCCTGGTTTGCCTCAGGGTAAGATCTGCCGCAACTTAACATAAATTCTAGCTCAGCACTTTTTGGATTTGGACTAAGAGGAGGCTGCGGGTCTTTGTATGAGGTCTGCCCAGCGCTCAGACCTCTTGACTGAGCCTGGGCATCTCTGGGTCCCCACCACTGCCACCAGCTTGGGTTCTCTGTTCTCCCTGTCCTTGACATTTGAGAAAGAGGGGGCTTTTCTCATTATGAGTTGGGTAGCCTCTCTCAGGAGGCACCATCCATTTTCTGGGCACTTGAACTTGCTCCAACA
Organism: Glaucomys volans; assembly: GCA_020662805.1. NCBI lineage: Eukaryota > Metazoa > Chordata > Mammalia > Rodentia > Sciuridae > Glaucomys > Glaucomys volans. The sequence goes on from JAJEJO010000965.1 coordinate 424,871, forward strand.
TATAAGAATCCTGCAAATTCCCTCGCAGAGCCCCCTACAACCCTTCAGATTTGCATGCATGGCGTGAGGGACTTCTCTTTTCCTCTTGCATGGGTATTGATTACCCCCTGCTCCAACCCTCACTTTGCCACTGTTTTTATGATTTCGATCATGCCACACTTACCAAAAACCTTTGCATTAATTACCCAGTTCTGCTCCCCAGCCTCCTCCCTTCTTCTGTCCCTCCATCCTTCCACACACTTCTGAAGCACAGGTCCAAGGGTGATACTTTCCTTGGTGGTATTTCCCTGAAGAGGCCCACTGGCCTTAGGATATGTATCAGTCCATATCCCATTGCTATAACAAAATACCCAAAGCCGTCACTTAAAAGGAAAATAATTTTATTTAGCTCTCAGTTTTGGCAACTGAAAGTCCAAGATCAGGCAGCCCTGAGATTCAACGTCTGGTAAGGGCCTCATGGTAGATGGCAACACATTGGTGGTGGTCTGTGCAGAAGAGATCCCATGAAAAAATGGGAAGCCAGAGACCTCGGACCCGTTTTTTTGTTGTTGTTTTTTGGTTTTGGGGTTTTTTGTTTGTTTGTTTGTTTGTTTGTTTTACCAGGGATTGGATCCAAGGGTGCTTAACCACTGCATCACATCCCCAGCCCTTTTTTATATTTTTATTTAGAGGAAGAGTCTCTACAAGTTGCTTAGGGCCTCCCTAAGTTTCTGAGGCTGGCTTTGAACTCAATCCTCCCGCTCAGCCTCCTGATTCTCTGAAATCACAGGCATGTACCGCTGTACCTGGCATTTTTATACCATCTCTTGTGAACTTGCTCACCATGAGAGGCCCGCATTAACCATCCAGGGTCAGCTCCTCCAGTGCCCTACCACCCTCCACCTGACTCAAGCTCTTAAAGGTTCCTCCACCTCTTAAAATCTGCTCCCTGGGGACCAAGCTCTGGCACATGAACCTTAGGGACGAATCACATCCAACCTAACAGGGCAGCGTTGTGGACCTCAGAGGGTGCATGAACACCCTAAGACTGGGGCAGAAGAGGTGTTGGGGACACGTGTTTTCACAGGGCTCTGTGGAGCTTGCGAGCCTCTTGAAGGGCTGATGCCATGGCTCTTGGAAAGCCGCTCCCTGTCTGACCCCTGTTTGCCTCTCCAGCATCTTCTCGACCCTGTATAACGGCCCCCCAGACCTCTGCATTTGAGTCTCATCTGCCTGGTCTGCCCTACCTCCTGCTCCATCTCCACATCCCCTGCCGGTAGCCTTGGCCATGCTGCAGTGAACCAGGACTCTGCACCTGTCCACACCATGTGCCCTGGCCCTCCCTCTCAAGCCTCCACAACTTCCAGCACCTCCACAGGCTCCACACCATCCCCAGGATGGAAGCTTCTGGAGGCAGGAGGCACAGGCCCAGGGCACAGGGAGGCTGGGGAGGGGGTGGAAGTAGGGAAGTCAGGCAGTAGTCATGGGACCAGAAGGTGGTTTCAAGGGCTGAAGGAAAGGCAAGAGCCTAAAGACCAATTTCTGGTTCTGTGCAAGCAAGTCCGCTTAAAGCCATGTCAGAACCAACCCTCAAGTCTTTCAGGGCTCCTCTGTGGCAGCTGTAGGCTGGCTCTGCCCCTGAATGGGGCTAAAACTTGCTGCTGCTGCTGCTGCTGCTGCTGCTTCTTTTTTTCAGGATTCTATTTTAAGAATCCTTAGCCAGGTGTGGTGGCGCACGCCTGTAATCTCAGCGCTTGGGAGGCTGAGGCAGGAGGATCGCGAGTTCAAAGCCAGCCTCAGCAATGTAGCGAGGCCCTCAGCAACTTAGCGAGGCCCTCAGCAACTCAGTGAGACCCTGTCTCTAAATAAAATACAAAATAGGGCTGGGGATGTGGCTCAGTGGTGGAGTGCCCTGGGTTCAATCCCTGGTTCCAAAAGAAAAAAAAAAAAAAGAATCCTTTATTTTTTAAATATTTTTTAGTTGTCTGTGGACCTTTATTTTATTTATTTACATGTGGTGCTGAGAATCGAACCCAGTGCCTCACACATGCCAGGCAAGCACTCTACCACTGAGCCACAACCCCAACCCCTAAAACTTGCTTCTTAAACACCATGCAGTCTGTCCCTCCCCTCATCAAAGCCAGGAGGGACGGGCTCCCTTTTGCACAGCCCAGGAAGGAAAGCATTCCCTGTGGATAGGGGAAGGTTTTATGTCTGACGGGTATGAAACATCAGCCCATTATGGGATGTTATTTGTTCAAATTATGTTAATAATAATTCTACTTGACTGATACATGGTTGTCATACATTGCCCAATGCTGACCCAGGCATTTTCCCGTGAACACAGCCTGGGTATTACCATCAATCCTGTGCAGCAGCCTCCTGTCAGGCCCCATAAAGTAGGTCACATTTGTCCTTGAGATGCCTCCAGTGAGTGACCCCATCACACCCCAGGGCACTCTGATAGTCGAGTATTGTGGCACTTGGTGTGCCAGATGGAGGGGCCCAGGAAGCAGCCCACTGGGGATGGTAACAGTGGCATTTGCTTTGATGACATCCTGCAAGATGACCTGTAATTCCAGCAGCTCCAGAGGCTGAGGCAGGAGGATTCACAAGTTCAAATTCAGTCTCAGCAACTTAGTTAGGCCCTAAGCAATTCAGCGAGACCCTGTCTCTAAATAAAATACAAGAAGGGCTTGGATTGTGGCTCAGTGGTTAAGCACCTGATTGAACCCCTGGGTTCAATCCTTGGTACCAAAAAACAAACAAAAAAATGATGTGAGTTGGTAGATTTCTTGGGGAGATGAGGTTCAGGCAGAGGGGTCACCTCAGTAAAAGCAAGAATTTGCTTGGCATTATTGAGGTTGGTGAGGTGGAGAAAATCCAGGGGAAGCAAGAAAGGAAGTGGGCAGAGGGGCAGAGTGGCACCACCCGGGATCTTGTGGGCCATTGTAGGACGTGAGCTTTTACTCTGAGCAAGATCAGGAGTCACTGTAGGTTTCCAAGGAAAAAGCCCAATTCCATCCTGGGTTCTTAGAGGCTCACCTGGCTGATGTGCTGAAGACAGACTGCCTGTGGGCTGGTGGGAGCTGAGGCAGTCAGCAGGGTGGGAGAATCCAGGGGAGAGATGATGGCAGCTTGGATCAGGGTGGTAGCAATGAGATGGTGAGACATGATCAGATTCTGGATGCATTTGGAAGGTGGAACCAAAAAGATTTGCTAACAGACTGGCTGAGTGGGGGTGAGAAAGAGGAGTCCAGAGTCCCACCAGACTCATCCAAGACCAGATGAGAGGCTCCACCAAAGCCTCCTGTGGTCACATGATCCATGTTGGTTATTTGACTGACTTCATTCTTCTCCCAAATTTTTCTGAGGACCTGCTCTGCACTGGATCCTGTGCAGCCAAGATACTGAAAATACAAGCTTACAGGTTTTCTTTTCTTTTTCTCTATGCTGAGAACTGAGTTTTTTACAAACAGATTTATTGAGTTATACTTCACATGTTGAGTTATTGAGTTATACTTCACATATTGCACGGTTCATCCATTTAAAATGTACAGTTCAGCGCTTTTGATATATTCACAGATACCAGCGACCATTATCATAGTCAATTTCAGAACATTTTTATCACGTACAGAGGAAACCCTATACCCTCAAGCTATTACCCACTGCCCCGCAGCTCCCCTCAGCCTGCACCCATGCATCTGCTTTTTGGCTCTGTAGATTTGCCCTTTCTAAACATTTTGTATAAATGGAAACATAAGATATGTGGCCTTCTGTGTCTGGCGACTTTCACTTGGTGTAACATTTCCAAGGCTCGTCCACCCTATCGCGAGTATCAATATTCCATCTCTTTCCATGGCTGAGTGTTATTCCATAGTATGGCTCAAACACATTTCCTTTGTTCACTCATGGACTGATGGACCTCCAGGTTGCTTCTGCCTTTTGGCTGTTATAAATGATGCTGCTCTGAACATCCATAGAGGAGTTTTTCTGCATAGATGTATATTTTCATTTCTCTTCGGTGTTTGATAATGAGTTTTTGGTTATTTGGGTCATTATTTGACTCCTGATTCCTCTAGGAATGGAATTTCTGGGTGAAAGGATATCCCTGTGTTCAATTGAGGAACTGCCAGACTTTCCCAAAGTGGCTGCACCATTTCACATTCACACTAGCAGAGTGTGAGGGTTCTAATTTTTCTACTTCTTAATGCTCATCTGATTTTCTTACGCTGGCCATTCTAGTGCATTTGCAGTAACTTCAGCTGCTAGTTTTCCATGGCTTAGGAGAACGGGGCACTTTGTGTACTCTCACCTGCATGCACTTATCCAGACAGGTATACAGAAGGAAGGGCGTACAGAAGCTGGGAAGAGCAAAGACGTGTCTCAGGTTATCATAGTAAGAAATACTCTTACCCTTCTGTCTCCTCCATTAAAGTGCTCCCTGGCGTGTTATCCTTTACAGCAGAATTTCAAATATTTCAGTTCTGATAGAAAACAGTGTGTGTTAAGAATTATATCCTCAAGGGTCCACTTGATTTAAAATTAGAAGACAGGTTAGTTGAAAGTCTTTTGGCATCTGGAGGGCTCACCTGTGAGAGCTCATCCACATGTGACCAACATCCACCTGCCCTCCTCCCTGAAGCACTCTCGGGGAAGGACAGAGTGAGAAGGGTGCATTTGCTTCCACCAGAGCCTGCCATGCCTGTCCTCAGGTAAGGGCCCTATTCAGGTGCGTTTAAGGCTCCCTCTACTCTGCTTTGCCACATGGTGCCATGTGCTGACTTTGGCAGCCACTGTCCCATGGAAAAGAGACCCTCAGGGCAAAGATCATAGGAAATATAATAGGTAAGAGGTATTGTCCAGACTCGTCTGGGGGCAGCATACCAGGAGGGGGCAGCTGGGATGAGAATAGCACTCTGTTGGTCCAACCAAGGTGCAGAGTGCAATCTGACCTCAGAGAATGGCCAACACCACTGTATCTAGTGCATTCATCTCATCCCCATAGCAACCTCATCTCACCATTGCTGCTGTACTTTTCTGTTTTTTCTTTTCTTTTCTTTTCTTTTCTTTTCTTTTCTTTTCTTTTCTTTGTAGCAATACTAGGGATTGAATCCAGAGTTTGCACGTGCTAAGCAAGTGTTCTGTCCCTGAGCTGTACCTTAGCCCCCAAACCCCACACACACTTTTTTTTTTTTTAACTCTAAGACAGGATTTCACTAAGTGTCCAGGTTGGTCTTGAACTTGAAATCCTCCTGCCTCAGCCTCCCAACCAACTGGAATTACAGGTGTGTACCACCGCACCCAAACTGCTGTACCCATTTGGTAGCTGCAAAAAAAAAAAAAAAAGAGTAAAGGCTATGGGGGCTGCCAAACTCCCTGGGGACCCACGGGCTCAGAGCCAGCTGGCAAGAGCAGTCCTGGTACTCAAATTTGCATCAGAGGCTTTGGGATCTTTTCAAACTTTTCGTTTTTGCCAAGGACCTTGATTTCTTCATTCCACCATTCTCACAGAGCAGTCATCCCTGAGAATTAGTGGATGATTGGTTCCAGGACCCCCCAACCCCTGCCTTATACCAAAGTCTGCCCATGCTCAAGTCCCTTACATAAGATGGCATGGTATTTGCATAGAACTTATGCACATCCTCTGTATGTTTCAAGCCTTCTCTAGATGATGTATAACACCTGACATATTATAAATACTACATAAATAGTATTTATACAGTATGCTATTCTGTATCATTCAGGGAATAATGACACGAAGAAAAGTCCATACTTGTTCACTACAGACCATTTTTTTCTAATGATTTTGATCCACTGTTGGTTGGCTCCATGAAACCAGCTGTACCTGGTGTCTCCCTTTCTGCCTCATCTCTCTCTCTCTCTCTCTCTCTCTCTCTCTCTCTCTCTCTCTCTCTCTCTCTCGGCAGGCGTCAGAGCTCCTGCTTCCCACATGCCCCCTATTTCACTCTGATTTTTCAGCCCCATTCCCCCCACCCCGCCTTTGGCATTCTTTGTCCTTCCTTCCTCATTTCCTCTTGGCTGTAGATTTCTGTTTAATAAGGCCAGGGCTAACTGCAGCACCAAAATCAGCAACTTAAACCTTTTGCCTAAAAGTTTTAATGAGAAACAGAAAACCTGGAAGAAACGTCTCTCCTGCCAAGTGTGTAAATCATGCAGCCCTGCGGGGTCTGCACCGCCAGGCAACCCAGCCCCTCCCTCTGAGCAGCACTCTCCCTGAATGCCTCCACCAGCACCCCCTTCACCTCCGAGCCAGCCCCCATCTTCAGGGGCCTAGCCTCTGCCACCCAATCACCTCATTTCTTTAAGAGGAACCAGAAATCCAGAGCTGTGTGTGAAATCACCTGATTTTTAACTTGGGGCAACTCACTCACATGTTTCAAAACACTGCAGCCAGACAAAACAGTCTAGGGGTCAGCTCCAGCCCAGGGCTAACATTGTGCAACTTCTAATCTAAAAATTATACTGGATTTCCTATCATAGACTTGGTTCGATTTTTTTTTTTTATTTCGAAAGTCTTCTTGACCCTGGTACTAGATTTCAGAGCTGTAATTCCAGATTTCAAGCTACAACAGAAGAACTTAACTCTAGTTGGTAGTAGCTATAAAATTAATACCTCGAAGCATTCAGACCCTTAGATTCTTGGTGGGAGCGGGGAGTTGGAGTGGCAACTGGGCTTTTGGAAAGAGGACAGTGGAGGTTCAGTTGAATGGAAAGAAGGGTGGCCAGCTCAGAGATGAGAAGAGGGAATGATGTCTCCACATTGGTAGGAAACCCACCATCCAGAAGGAACCGTGGAAAAGGGGATCCCCTCAAAGTGGAGGGCCAGTCCACACAAGACCCAGATATGGCATGTAGGATGAGTTCACAGGGAGCCAAGGTAAGGCAGGCACTGAGGTTGGTCAGTCCTAAGGGGTCAGCAATGGTGCACTAGAGGGAGACTGGGGTCCCTGGCTTGGTTTCAGGGGTCCTACCTGGAAACACCTGTGAACCCATTTTAGAATTCAGAAACATGTTTGGATGTGATTATCAGGCCCTGCCTCATGTGCAAATTTTGCTGGCACTCCCTGTTTAGTTGTGCTTAAAGGTCACTCTGCTCTGCTTGGTCATATGGTGCCTTGGGACTTCTGTGGCACCCACCACTCCCATGGGAAGCAGCCCACCAGGACCAGGATGGTAGGAAGCCTCGCTGATTCTGCACAGAATCCATGTTCCTTGCAGGGATATCTATGGGATCTTCCTACAGGGACACTTGGTATAAACTTGGTTCTGGTCTTAATTCTGGACTAGCTGTACTTTTCCAAAGTGTGGTTATTTTTAATTGTGCGTGTGTTATCAGTGGTTTCACTGGCAGGGTGTCCACACTGACTTGACTCAATACCTCTTGGGCCTACATCTAGACAGGGCATGGGATTTGTGTCTCGCATCGCAAGATACACATCTTGCCCCTGACGTGATCATTTGGTTTTGACCCTGTTTCTGCTCCGTCTTTATGTTCTGCCCTGTTGAACTATGTGTGTTAGTGATTTGTCTGAGAACCCTCTGGAGAGAAGGAAAGGGATGAGGAGTGAAGCTTCTCTTCTGACCTGCCATGGGGGTGTCCTGTTCTGGTTCTGAGGAAGGCACTTCCTCTCACCTAGGGCATTTCCTCCATTGGTGTTACATTTTCTGGGAGCCAGATTGGGGAGCACGGTGTGTCTGCTCAAGGGTAAAAGGTAATGTGGGGGGAATATTTCTTCTCCCCAGAAGTCAACATGTCCAGGACCCCCACACTGCTTCTCTCCCCTGGAAGGACAAGACACACACACCAGGCCAGTTCCTCTGAGCCTTGCCTGGTTGTGTTCATGTGCCATCCCCTCCCAGTCTGAACTGAGTAAATGCTGCCCAACCCATAAGGGGCAGAGAGGGCCTGATGGACACAGCCCATGTCCTCACCTCTGGCTTTGTTCAGAGGTGATATGGGGGAAACTTGAAGGATGCTATAGTTTGGATCTTAAATATTCCCCAAAGACCCATGCATTCAAGACCTTGTCCCCAGCCCACAATCCTGTTGGGAGGTGGTGGAAAATTTAGAAGGTGGAGCCTAATGCAAGGAAGTTAGGTTGTGGAGCCCTGCTCTGGAAGGGATATTGGGACATTGGTCCTTCCTCTTACTCTCTCTTTGCTTCCTGGACACCATGAGGTGAACAGGCTTCCTCAGTCTTGCACTCCCACCATGATGTACTGACCCAAAGCAACAGGGCCAAGTGACCATGGACAAAAATCTCTGACACTGAGCCAAAATACACCATTCTTCCTTTTAAAGTTGATTTTTCTCAGTTATTTTGTTATAGCCACAGAAAGCTGACACTAATATGTGAAGTTTAATGTAAACCTTATTTATTTATTTATTTACTTATTTATTTATTTTGTGGTGTTGGGGATTGAACCCAGGACCTTGTGCGTACGAGGCAAGCACTCTACCAACCGAGCTACATCCCCAGCCCCCAAATGTAGACTTTGGAATGAGGATGACAGTGATGTGTCAGTGCAGTCTCATCCGTGGTAACAAATGCACCATTCTTGATGATGGAGGAAGCTGTGTGAGTGGACAGCAGAAGGTATATGGGCAATCTCTGTACCTTCTGTGCAATTTTGCTATGAACCTTAAACTTCTCTTAAAAAATAGTCTTTAAAAAAATATATGGTAGATCCTCCCTGTGCAGCCCACAGGATTCCTCCTCCTTATCCTGCCACCTTGCTGAATGGACTTTATTTCTCATTGTGCATTTCATGCCCTGAAAATTCTGGACAAAACTAGTGGGTCCCAGTTTACTTTTTTCCATATCACCTCAAACTGTTGGCACAGCAGGTCATTGTCTGCTCTCCTCATATGTCTAAATTCTTCTCATCCTTCAAGGCTCTGCTAAAGTATTGCCTCTCTCAATGAGCCTTCCGTAGTCCCCCACCTGCAAAATCGATGTCCTCCCCACACATTTCCATAGAGCATGAGGCATCTCCTGTAGAGGAGCTGTCCTATGTGCATGGCCCACCACCTGGCCTGGTCAAGAACTGCTGAAGGACAGAACCAGGTTGCATCCCTCATCCCTCCTGAAGTGCCCAGCTTAGACCATGGGCCTAAAGGGTGGTAGGTGACCCTGAGAAGTCTGCCCTAGCACACAGGTATGCACCTACCTGCTGGTGCCCTGAGACATTTTCTGCATTTAGAAATAAGCATCTCCCAAACTGGGAAGCAGGCATTTTTTGGATGGTATGCTAGAAAAGAAAAGAGAGCCATACAGTTTGGAGATGACATACTGCATTTGCTCAGAAACTTAAGATGAGGCTTCTAGAGCCTGACTGGCCTTGGATGTGGCCAAGGGTTATCACTCCAGGGATCTCAGTATACACACTGGGGCCTAGTACCTACCTGGGGTCTCCTCCATTCAACACTGAGGTGAGACCAGATGTTCTAGCCTCCCCTCCAAGGGGACACCGCCAGTCCATGATGGGCTCAAAGTTCTCTAAAAATACGGAGAAGGCTTGATTTCCAAGTATGTTCTGCATCAGGGGAATGGGGTTCATTCCCCCTTTTGTGTGAACTCACTGATATGCCAGCTGGGCTCCTTCTCTGCTCTAGAGGCAAAATGGGGGCACACAGAGAGGGGTGCCCTGCTCAAGCCCAATCTCTCCTATCCAACTTGGAGCTCCTGTCAGTTTAATTATGGAAAATTCAGCGCAGCAGCTCACATCTGGACATCATCAAACAACTTGGAGCCAACGCCACCGGCCGTTGCCAAACTGATCCAGCTAGTGCTGATTTATGTTCCAGCGATAGCCTCCGATAATGATTTGGCCATAGGGAAATTTTTGACCTGACCACAACTGAATTTTGTCTGATAGCAAGTGGACTGCTTAACAGTCAAACCAAAACCCATTCAGAGAAGTGTCTCAGAATGCAGACTGCACAAAAGACAATGTCAACAAACACTCACCCAGTGCCCACCTCATTCCAGGCCTGTAGACGAGATGCCTGGAACTCGGAGGTGGGGAAGGCACAGACCAGCTGCTGTGGCCGGGCAGCTGGCAACCCAGCCACTTATGCAAAGCATTTCGCTTGGGGCCCAGGAGGAAGGCAAGACCCCACTTGCTCCTGGGTGAAGGAGTCAAAAAAGTCTTCAGGAAAGAGGTGGGCGACGTGTGCTCTGGGCCTGAACGATGACTAGGATTTGACAAAAACAACAAGGAGCAGGGAACGTGCTTCCAGTAAAATCAAGTAGCTCAGCGTGGCCACATCTCAGTATCAGGAGCAGGATGTTGTTTCGGGTCTAGAGGAAGCTGGGAGGTGGAGTGGGAGGTCAGATAGAGAGACAGGGGGTTGTTATAGTTTCAGAATGGGTTTTTGAGAAGAGGTGATCTGGAATCAGTCTCCCAGGACCTGGGTGGAAAATGTCTGGAAGGGTCGGTCAGATAGGGGTGTGGGATCAGAGAAGGCTGTGAACAAAGATGTCGGTGAGAGCTGATGGACACATTGGAGCAAGACTAGGGACAGGGAGGGGCAGTTGAGGTGGGAGAAAGTGGACTTTGGGAACTAGATGGAGCTAAATGACCAGGGGCTCAGAGTAAAGGTGACCTGGGGCCCTGGAGGATAGGGGGTGCATCATGGGGTGCAGAGGGAGCCCAGACATAGGCAAAGATTCCCCTCTGCACTAGAAAGTCCCAACCCCTTCATCCAATGAAGAATCGCAGAGTGACCTTCTGGGTCCTACCTATGCTTACCTGAGTAAGGAAGAGGTGAATCAGAGGCAGCCCTGCCCAAGGGACTCCCCATACGATAAAGGAAATGTAGCTTTAATAAGCGCAGAACAATTCCCCAGAAGATGCACCGGGCACCTAGGAGAGCTGGTAGCAAATGATGCCTGTCTCTGAGGGGGATCATCTGAGCTGAGCTTGTGAGGATTTAGAGGGTACCTGAAGGGAGTTAGGAGTGTTCAGCTAGTGAGGGCTGGAGTGGGGTCTGAATGCAGTGTGTCTGCCACTAAGACCTTGGCACTCTGGACCACTACCCCCTCCCACATTGCTCATCAACTCAAGGTTTGGATCTAGCCCTAGAGACTGAGGTTCTGCCATTATGGGGCTCCCGCATGCCTATGACTGAGAGCAGGAGATGCAACCCCACAGGAGCCTGACCCTGGGTTGGGGAGGCAGGGCTTTGGATATGGGGAAGGTGACCTCTGAGCTGAGCTTGGAGAATGGCTTTCCAGGCAGAAAACAGAGCACACAAGAGAGAAAGAGAAGACAGGACACACAGCTGCTGGGAAGGAAAAAGGACATTGCACACCCAGCTGGATGCTGAGATCCCCTGGCATCGCAGACACATGGGAGCCAGGGCCAAGCCTTGACCTGTCCAAGGCCATATTCAGAAATGGCAGAGCCTGGGACACTCACAAAGGTCTCATGGGCCCCAGGACACCCCCACCCCATGCATCAAAGCGCAACCTTCCCTCCCACACTGTCTGCCTGACGGGGTTTCCTGTGAGCAGCTGGGGCTGCATCACAGTTATTTATCTAATGTTCTTGGATGGAGTCCCAAGAAAACAATTTTGCTTATTTAAAACACACACACACACACAAGGCAACGTTGTAAAGCCCACCCCCAAAGAGCAATCATAAAGAGATTGTTCTTGCCGTGATGGTTTATTTCTTCATTGATTTATCTGTTTATGCGTCTCTTTATTGGTCTGATGGGATGGTCCGCATTACTTAATCAGCCCAGACTGTATTTATAAGGGTTGTGAAAATAAGCAGCCACAGCCCAGGCGACCAAGCCTGTGGCCAGAATGAGGTAATGGGAACACTGGGCTGTGCACAGAGGAGCCTGGGTCCTGGGCTGCTCTGTGTAGCTCACTCTGGAACTCTGAACTGATTGCCAGTAGGGCACGTGGGCAGAGGAGGAGGGGCGTACCTGAGGTCTACCCCAAACCAGTGACTCCAGAGTCTCTGGAGTAGGAATAGGAAAACACCCTCCAGGTGGTTATGCTAATTAGAGATACCAGATGATTTCCAAAGACCTCCCCCCATGAAACATAATGTGGTGTCTCTTGACATTGGAGATGGGAGGGGCAGGATCAGGAAGACAGCCTACGGCCCCTAGCTCTGCCCAGGTAAACAAGTCTCTGCATGTCAGGAGACACAGCTGTAGACTCTCCACACAGGTGGGCACCACCTGGTCCTGCTCCATCCTCTGCTCACCATCCTGGGGATCTGGAGCTGCCATCCCACATACCAAAAGTTTCACATTCCAGGTATTAGGAAACAGATGTCAGGATCTTTGAAGGAAGAAGCGGGGCTTCTCTCAAGGGACTGGGGGCTGGGGGGACCTTGCCATGGCCACCCATCCCTTCTCAAAAAGGGCATGTCCTTAGATGGGAGAGTGAGGAACAGAGCCACTCCCTGGCTCAAAAGAGAACAGGCCTAGGGATGGCAAAGAGGTACAGAAGAGCTCACTTGACTTTTAGAAGTCTGTTTGGCCCAGGACCTAGATTCAGGGTTAAGAAGCAGCAGCAAGAACAGAGGGTGGCTCAGGTCTGGCTGCCACTCCCTTCAGTAGAGGATCTGATGGAGAACCAGGGGGAGGGCTAGAGCACCTCTCGCCAAGTGGTAGTACCTTTCCCAAGATGCGAACCTGTCTCTACCCAGAATAACTGTGCCCAGAGCACGGGAAGAACATGTTGACTTGATCACAGAGATGTGCTGTATCTCTGAGGAAGAATGAAGAATGATGAACGTAACATCAAAACCATCCCAGGTTTCAGAGGGATGGGTCCTAAGAAAGTCCATGAGGGTGAGCCAGACAAGGACCTGCAGCCACCACCTAAAGGAAGCAAAGTATGAGCTCTATGAGCAGAAGACAGTGAACTCCAAGAACTGCCTAACATGTCCCTGTAAAGAATGACTGGATGGATGGATGGATGGATGGATGGATGGATGGGATAGGCCACTATGAGCCAAGTCATTTTCTACTTTTGAATCATAGGTTCTATACTTAATCCTACCCTGTATAAAAGGTGTACAGTAGCCAGGTGTGGTGGCTCATACCTGTAATCCCAGCAGCTCAGGAGGCTGAGGCAAGAGGATCATGAGTTCAAAGACTAACAACTTAGCAAAGCCCTTAGCAACTTAGTGAGATCCTGTTTCAAAATAAAAAGGGACTGGGGATGTGGCTCAGTAAATAAGTGCCCCTGGGTTCAAACCCTATCACCCCCCCCCCAAAAATGGTGTACAGTGATCAAATTTGCAAATGACAAGAGGATGATAGTAGCTCTATCAGAGAACAGAATTAAAATTTAACAAAACCTGGATAAAATGTAACTGTAAGGAATGGTCTGAAGCTTAGTGTGAGTTTTGTTATATGACTCTCCAAAAAATATTCTTTACACTAGTTAGAGCACTTTGCTTGCCTGTCACAAGTATACCTGACATAAACTGGCCTTAAAGAAAAAAGAAGAGGAAGAGGAGGAAGAGGCAATGCCACTTCAGTGGGGTGGATCTGGGTGCTCATCTTGTGGCCTCAGTCCATTTGTAGTACTTGGACCTGCTCCCTGCTGGCTTCATCTTCAGGAGGTAGAAAGCTCTAGCCTCACTCCTTTCTTTTTTCTAATACAGAAGTCCCATGATGGTGACATGTTCACCTCTGAGCCCATCATTGCTGCCAGAAAAATGAGAACATGTTGATGGCCAGGCCAAAGTCACCTGCCATCAGCTAGGGTTTGACCTTACAAATTCATGTGGACAGAGACAGGGGAAGGATGATTCTCCAAGTGAAAGTTGGGGTGCTGGTGGCAAAACTAGAGAGAATGACTGCCTGGCAGGTAAGACACCTCCCAGGTGAGGTTAGCAGTGCCTTAGCCCCAGGACAACCCCAGAGGTGAATGCCGTGCTGTGTCGTTCCACTCAGACACATAGCTGATCCAGGATTCAGTGAAACATGCCCCAGCTGCTACCACCTGCAGACTGGAACCCACAACATCAGAGAAGCTCCTGTCCTTCCCCTTCGTGGTCTTTGAGCTGCCCCTGGGTTCACAGTCATGGCGTAGTTCAAACTCACATCCTTCTGGCTCTAGATTTGGGCTCCCTCCCTTCTCTTGGCCTCTGGTAGAAATGGAAATGGAATCTCCATTTAATGACCTCCAAGCAGGGACAGGAGGAGCCACTCTGAAGACTGACCCCTCATCAGCAGGCTGTCAGCTGGAGAAAGAAGTACCCCAGCGTGCATCCAACCTCAGTGTCCCTCCCACCTCAGTGTCCCTGCCACACCTGCAGTGTGATATCAGTTAGAAGTTGGACCTTGGAAATCCTGTTGCCTGGAAAACAGCTCCATATCTGCAGGGAAGGAGGTGGGGGCCCTTGTATAAATATCAAAACTCCTTTATCTCCCACTCGGTATTTCCTGGGCAGTGCATGTGGCTCCCTGTGTTATTTCAGCTTGTGGTTTGCAAAGCGAGTTCCAGAGTGAGGTGGTGGAAAGATCCCTGGAGACAGGGGCAAGAGCGTCAGGATGCAAGGAGAGCCTGGTTGCTGAGCAGTCTGGCTCAGCTCACTTTTTTCATCTGTAGGAGGAGACAGCATTTGCTCGGTGAAAGCAGTTGTCTTTGACGTGATGACAGTTCCCAAAGGAGATGAGGGTCTAGTAGAGTGGGTGATCCCAGGGGCCAAGTTAGGAGCAACCAGAGTTGGAGCTGTAAGAGGAGGTGGAAATGTTCTGGGTACGGGTTCTGGTGGCAACTGTAAGAATGAGTGGGTTTTGCAGGCAAATGTGTGAAGGAGACACAGAGGACTAAGGTTTGAGGTATGGACAGAGGTGGGGAGAAGCGTCCTCTAGGAAGAAGATGGAACCTGTGGAGAAGCTGCAAGGAGCCATGAGAGGAGCAAGAATCCAAGAGCATCAACTTGGGCTGAGTATACTCACATCCACACCAGGGCAGTATCCCAGAGTGAGGGCCTAGGAGCGTTGATTCAGTATCAACAGATGTGGACTCTGCAGGAGAAAGCCCTTCAGATCTCTTTCAATCCTCCCATGTAGTCCAAATCATCTTGGTTTGGCCGACAGTGTCTTTAACACCCCTTTAATGCTGGTTAGTCTCCTTTTTTACGAGGAGAATAGTGCTTAGGCTGAAAGATCTCAGGCAGGGTCTTCCAGGGGAGCTTTGCTGCTCTATATATTTTTCATCCGTATGATTTCAACAGTAATTGACTTCCGGGGTGGCGGGTTGATTTTCCTTTTGTGGTGGTAATCTACATTTCATTTTCAAATGAACTTTATTTTGGTAGAAAAAGTTAAAAACATTTTTAAGTTTTTTCGTTCTTTTTTTTTTTTTTTTTTTAATAGTGCAAACCCCATAAGAAACAGACTCTGAGAGCAGCTCCAGGCAACCTTTGGTTGGTGTGTCCCCCAGAGGTGTTGGTGCAACCCTGTCTGCTGACTCTGAAGCTTTTGGAAAACTCCTCCCTCCATCCTTTGCTAATAAAGACCACGGGACCAGCTCTTGTTTAAGGCCCCACCTCCCAGCGGGCACACCCCCTCTCTTGGCACATTTGCTCTGCCTGCAAGTTTCCAGTCCAGGGACTGGAACAACTGTAGCTCTTTCGGGTCACTGGTCCCCTAAACATAGCAGATGGAGTCACCTGTCCCCAGCAGGACAAGGACAGTCCTTCCCGAACACTCCATGTCCCATGTAGCTTGAGAATTTCTAACATTTCTCATTTGATCCTCTACTGCCCAACCAGAAAGGCACAGTCGTGCACCCAGTAAGGACACTCAGCCTGACGAACGGGGGTCCCATCATATGATAGTGGAGCTGGAAACTCCCATTGCCTAGTGATGTCATAATGCTGTCGCATCACAGTGCAATGGGTGTCCCATAAACACACCTACTGCACTGCCAGGCCTATAAAGTACAGCATGTGCAATTACGTAGGGGACATAAGACTTGATAATAAATGGCCACGTTACTGGTTTAGAGTCGACTCCTTCTACTTATGCAAAAAGTTTACTGTAGAACAGTTGTCTGCCTCGCAGGCAGAAGCCTTATTTGACTGGTGTTTACTGAACGTCTTGACAGCTTCAGGAGGTCACACAGAGCCATTGACCTTGACCATCTAGGTTTACAACATGAAGTCAACACACTGGCATCTCCTAGTGAGGTATTTCACAGAGCTCCTCCCACCTTGCACAATTCGAGACCATAATCTCATATTTTTCCTCTCTTAAAATTTTTAAGGTTGACTTTTTTTTTTTTTTTTTTTTTTTTTTTGCGGTGCTGGGGATTGAACGCAGGACTTTGTGCTTGCAAGGCAGGCAATCTACCAACTGAGCTATATCCCCTGCCCTTGAGGTTGACTTTTTAAAATTCCACTTTGAGTGGGATCATGCCATGCTTGTCTTTCTACACTTGATTTACTTCAATTAACATGATGTCTATGCTCATTTTTAAGGTGGGGAAACTGAGGCCCAGAGCAGCATTTGTCAAGAGTGCCATGAAGATCATGTGAGGGATTTGTACCCAGATCTGCATTCAGTCCATTCTCATGTCCTTTGTCTGGCAATGCTGGTCCTCTGCTGGGTTAGCGCGAATGCACGACCCCACCCTCTTCACTCCTTCATCCCCTCCCCCATGAGGCTCAACCTGGCTCCCCAGGATCATGTGGCCTACATGGGCAACTTCTCCCTGGATGTGTGTGTCACCCCTTAATAGCTGCCTCCACTTTAAATTGACCTGTACCCTCTGGGAAAAGAATTTGCAAACTGATAGGAAACCTTACATTTCCTTGAAAATAACTATAAAAATTTCTATTCTTATTCCACCTTCCGTGAAATTCAGTGACTACATCTTGTTTCCTGTGGTCTGACAAAGAATGTGGGACTCCTTCTGGCGAAGCTGTCTCTGGGAGACTGCAGTTTGCATGTCAGAAGACACTTGGGCAATTTATGGGGATCACAGAAAAGAACTGTGGACTTGGAGCTGTCCCCAAAGATCTGTGATGTGGGGTGGCTGCCTGTCTTGCACAAGGCTCTGGCCTCAGGAAAAATCTTTCTGCTTCGATAAACTCAGCCTTAACCCCAATCCTAGCCCAGGAAACCCCCTCCCTCTGCAGTCCCTTCTTTCTATCCAGTTCCAATGCTCCTTTTCCCTCTTCCCCTCTAGGAAGAAGCTTGGTTTCTGGGACCCCTCACAGCCCTGCTCCATCTTCTCCCTTGAAATCAGCTGGGTCTCTGATTTTGCCTTTGTCATTCAGGTTACCTCCCAGCTTGCACACAAGATCTGAATTTCTTTGCTACTTTAGTAAATGAGGATTTCCTGGAGATGCAGAACTGCGTGCTGCAAGACAGGGTTTGAACTCGACAGTTCCTTCTCTTCATCCCAGGAATCTTTATTAAACCAAACAAGGAAAATGCACACTTGTGGGGAACCTACACTCAAATGGGAACTATTCTACTTTCTTCACTATAATTTCATCTTGGCAGCAACCAGGAAATGGGGGGTTAGTGGAAACTGATGCTCAGGGAGGTTAAATGACTTGCCCAAGGTCACAAGAATAATTATTGCAGCAATGGAATCAAAGCCAAGCCTGACCTCCTATAGAACTCAAGCCCCTTCCACTCTGCACAGAGCTACATCCTTTGATCTTCTGTGCTTTCTGTCTCTCAAGATCACCCTTGTCTCTTCCAAACCAAAAGAGAAGCCTTTTATTAGACTGACAGATGTGACATCAAATACAAAATGCACACACTTTTAACCAAAGTGGTATAAAAGTAATAGAACCATGGATCATTTTTCTCCCTTTATTTTTAAATTTATTTTCCACTGGAACTTTTATAAAGAAACAGACTTGTTTTTATATATTTTACATGTAAATATTTTATGTTTGTGGGTTTATGCATACACATATTAAATTAGACATGGGTATATTGTGTTCATACATGAACATATACACATTTTAAACTTAACATGACATTAAGTTTCAAAATAAAAACTGAAAATTTCAGCTGACAGATAAGCCCCTTTATAGTTGGAGCAAACATTTTGAAGTTGAGAGGAAATATTCATCATTAACATAATGCCAACCCAGAGTCAAAGGCGTGTCTCTAAACCCCCTAAAGATGGCCTGCCTTGTGGTATCATTCAGACCAGATTCTACAACATGTTTCCCCTTAAGAAACTCACTAAACAGTTTCCCCAGTGGACAGTTAAGGCCTCAAAGGCACATAATTCCCCAGTGTGCATTGTTCCCAGCAAGACCCCACATTTCTGGCAGGCCTGACCCTGCCTAACCTCCTTCTGTTGTAAATGTTCTGAGAGAGGGGGCTGTCCCAACCCACTCCTGCAGCTGAGCTGGCCACTCCTGGGGGCAAGGCCTGCTGAGCTTAGAAGTAAGTGGTGGGTCTTTTATGAAAGCAGAGAAAAAGCATTCTCCCAGGGCTAGACCAGGCCAGGAAGCCTTGAGAAGGCAAGGTCACCCTGAGGGAATGCATCACCCGGGACTTCAGAGAGCAGGTCGCTGGGCAGAAGGGCTCAAGGTCATTTCCTGCCGGGAAGCTCAGAGCCACCAGGGAGGGAACCCAGGCTTAATATAATTAAGGACTGAAAAAACAGAAAGGAATAGGAAAACAGCATCTTAGAAAGGGAATTCAATATTTAGTTTCTTTCATTGTCCCATTCTCTGGAAAATACAGACAATGTTTCATTTGATTGAAAGAACTTTTTTAAAAAATCCCAACCTTACTTTTGTTGAGCACTTAACTGTTTTCACACACTGTATCATGAGTTATCTGGAGAGGAAGGTGCAAGAATCCTGAGTTGGAGTAGTTAAGGGGAAGATCCCCAGGCTGCAGCCAAGACCAGCACCCAGGTTCCTAAGGCTTGAAGTCCAAGCTTTTTCTCTTGCTCCATAGCCAACCTACACACCAGTCCCTGTGCTACAGCACAGAGTCTGGTTGGCAAGTTACTAAGGATATACTAAGCTCATGTTCTGTTAGAATTCTGTCTCCCAGGGAATAAAAGAAAATCTTTTTTAAAATTTTTTAATTATATATTTTTATTAAAACAAGAGCAATAGATTTTTATCTGACTTTAAACTTACATAGTGAGCCATCAGTATGCTGTGCCTTTGAGATGCCAAATCGAAGTTTGGGTCCCCCATGTAAACCTCTTCTGAATTTTTAATCTTTTTATAGCTCCAACAGTAGCAGCAGGCAACATGCAGCCCAGAGAGCTCCAAATGGGAAGAGGCAGCCCTGAAGCCAGTACCCACCTCTGCCACTGGTCTGGGGTGTGAGCTCAGTCATGCCATCCCTTTCCGTGGGCCTGTCTCCTCTACTAGAAAATTAAAGGGACAAATAGTTCAAGAGTTTCATGAAATACAATGAGAAACTTGGCCAGGTAGTGAGTTTCCCAGCATGAGAAGTAAGCAAAAACAGGTTGAAAGGCCATCATGGGAAGAATGCTAAGTATGACCCATTAGACTGCTCCCTAGGAGCAGGAACAAGTCTGTCACATTTGTGTTGCTGCTTGATAACATGGTAGGTAGGTGTTCAATAAATGTTGGGGATGGGTGTTTAGATGAGTAGACCTATGGGTGCTGAATGGATGAATGGGAGAGTGGATGGGTGGATGGGTGGATGGGTGGATGGGTGGATGGGTGGATAACTGGGTGGATGGATGGATGGATGGATGGATGGATGGATGGATGGGAAGAAGTTGAGCTAGATGGCCATGAAGATCCTGACCTCAGTGCCACTCTTCTACAAGTCCTAACTCACATAGCTTCTCCCTGATACCTTTCCTGGAACTTGGACTGGGAGCCTTGGGCTTTGTATGGGTGTTCCCAAAACCTGTTGTCAATGTTTGAAGATAAACTTCCTGAAGAGTAAGCAAGACAGTGAATGCCAAATGCCCTGCACATACTAAGAGCTGGGAAGTGTTCACTGCCACTGCTCTTGTTACAAGAGGTGGAGGGAGCAGTGGGTGAAAGTGATCATGGAGGCTGCTCCACTATGTACTATGCCCTGTTAACTTCTGCAGACTAGAAGGCAGTTTGATGGAAAGGGCCCTTTGACTCTGAGTCTGTAAACTTGTGCCACATGCTAAGTTGGCGTGGACTTATTGGTGTGACTTAGGAAAGTCATTTATCCTCTTGGGGCAACCCCTTCATTGCCTGTGCCCTGTCCCCACAGCCTCCTCAAAGGGAATCCTGCAAATAGACTACGTACCATGCCCCCCTGGGGAGTCCCATCATATCTGGAACACACTGAAAAAAGCCATCACAGCTTTGAACCTTCGAGTACCACTGTTTCCTCCATGACTTTATGGTGACCAGTCTTGGGGCTCAGATCAGGGATTCTCATTGGCTTGCAAAAGCACCTTCCCCTTCCCATCTTCTCAAGAGAATTCAACTCTTCTGAGGGGCCCTCATCTCCTGAGGACACAGGACCACACTGGACAAAAGCATTGTGGGCTCACATTCCTCTGATTTACCTGCTGCAGTAAATTACAGCTGTCAGCTGAGGTCTGGACTTCCCTGAGCATCTGTTCTTCATTCCTTCACTTTTTCATTTCAGGAGAATCTTTTTTCAGGAAAGAGACCTGTCCATCCCTGCATCATGCTCAATCCTGTGAGCAAACTTCTTGGAGGTTGTCCCTATGTGCCCAAGAGCCCAGAAGAGCCAGCCATTGTCCTATCTGGAATCTCCACGTACCATGACCTTCCTCCCACAGCAATTCAGTCCTGCAGGCCTTGGGCAATCACTGAGCACCTGCAGGGTTCTAAGCCCTTAATTTACGTAGGGCCACCCCACAGCCACAGCAGGTTTGCTAGGAGAAGAAACCTCTGGAGCTCCTGAGATCTGAGTTGCATCCAGAGGGCAGAGAAGGAACTGTAGGGCTCACCAAGGGGCCCTGAGAGGAGGTTCCACCTGGGCAGACTGCTTCCCTGTTCAGGTGCTTGCTGGGGACCTGGCCAGCTCTGCCTCTGGTCGGGAAGATTAGAAGGCTACTGCCACCCTGGGACCCCAGTCTCACTGCATCACTGCCCTGGTAGGAGATAGCAGTCCTTGCACTTTCCCAAGGAGGAAAACAAGAAAAGGGGGGACTAGGTTATTTGGGTTTTTGTTATTGAGTTGTGTGAGTCTCTGGTATATTTTGAACATTAGTCCTTTAACTGACACATGGCTTGCACACATTTTCTCCCATCCCATAGGTTGTCTTTTAAGTTTTTGTTTTCCTTTGCTGTCCAGAAACTTTTCAGTGAGTTGTAATCGCTCTTGCTTATTTTTGCTTTTGTTGCCTGTGCTTTTGGTGTCATATCTGAAAAATTATTGCCAAGACCAATGTCATAGAGTTTTTACCTATGTTTTTGTTCTAGGAGTTTCATGATTTCAAAACTTTCCTATAAGTCTTTAATCCATTTTGAGTTGATTTTTGGGTATGGTGTGAGATAAGAATCCAATTTTGTTTTGTTGTAAGTGTAGGCTTCCCAACACTCTTTTCCCCATTATGTATTCTCAATGCCTTTGGTAAAAAGAAATATATATATGTATATATATGAAAATGACTTATAGATGTTTTCCAAAGAAGACATACAAATGGACAACAGGTACATGAAAAGTTCAACACCACTAATGCTCAAGGAAGTGCAAATCCAAACCATAAGGATATAACTTCACACCTACTAGGATAATTGTTATTAAAAAGACAAAAGATAAGAACTGATGAAGATTTGAAAAATAGGGAACTCTTTTTTTGTTTTTGCAGATTAAATGATGCAGTTATTCTTGGCATGAATATTTCACTATTTACGTACAATGAAAGGCAGTTGTCAGTATTTCTAGTCATCATGTTGACATTCTTTAACTACTCTTTCTAATTCCATCATGAAATGAAAGAGAGCTTTGCCCATACAAGTTTCTTGTGACTTTTTAAAAACAATTAGTTATTTCTTGTAGAAAAAATAGGGAACGCTTACACATTCTTGTTGGGAATATGAATTGGTACAGCCATAATGGAAAATAGTTTGGCAGCTCCTCAAAAAATAATAGAACTACCACGTGATCCATCAATCCCACTTCTGGGTATATATCTGATATGGTTTTAACGTATCCCCCAAAAGTTCACGTATTGAAAATAATCTCCAAGTTCATGTGTTGATGGTAATTGGAAGCAGAGCTTTGGGGAGGTGATTAAGGCTAGATGAGGTCATAGGGGTAGGACTCCCATAATGACATTCATGGCTTTAGGAAGAAGGAGAGCTCTGAGTTTGTACACTCCTATTTCCTCACCATGTGATGCTCTCCACCATATTATGATGCAGAACGAAGGCCCCCACCAGATGCTTGTTCTTGGTCTCCCAGCCTCCAGAACCAGAGGAAATAAATTTCTTTTCTTTATATATTTCCCAGTCTATGGTATTTTGTTATACTACAGAAAGGACAAGAAAATATCCAACAGAAAAAGGACTAAGACAATATCCAAAGGAAATGAAATCAGGATCTCAAAGAGATACCTGTTTTCCATGTTCATTGTAGCACTATTCACAATAGTGAAGAGAGGGAAACAACCTATACAACCTAAACAACCTATTGATTGAGGGAAACAATCAATAAATGAATGGACACATCTATGATATTATTCAGCCTTTATAAAGGAGGGAAATTCTGCCATTTGCCACAACATAGATGAACCTGGAGAACATTACAATAAGTGAAAAAAGACAGAAAAAATCTGCATGGTCTCACTTATATGCAGAATCTAAAAAAGTCAAATTCATAGAAGCAGAGAGCAGAAGGTCACTTACTGAGGGTTTGGTGAAACGGGAAGATATTGGTCAAAGTGCACAAACTTTTGGTTATAAGACAAGTAAGTCCCAGAGACCTAATGTGTAGCACAGTGACTACAATAACTGATAATGCATTGTGTACTTGAAATTTCCTGAAAAGATCTTAAATATTCTCATCATCCAAAAAAAGATAATAAAAAGGATAGCTAGGGAGGGTCATGGCTATTTCAATTCACTTTGATAGTGGTAATAATTTCACAATGTATATAGTCATGCACTGTATAACAACATTTTGGTCAACAGTGGGTCAAATATGTGATAGTAGTCCCATTAATTTATATTGCTTAGTGACATGGTGGCTATCTTCATTTCTCCGATGTTTGCATGATGATGAACTCAACTAACACACATTTCTCAGAATGTATCCCTGTCCTTAAGTGGTGCATGATGGCACATCTATCAAAATCTCATGGCAGGGCTGAGGATAGAGCTTAGTTGGTAGAGTGCTTGCCTTGCATGCACAAGGCCCTGGGTTCAATCCCCAGCACCAGAAAATAAAATGATGTCACTTTCATTTGTCAGTTACTCCTCAATAAAGCTGAGGAAAAGAAGGAGAGTATAGGGGATGGATGGCAGACCTCCCCTGCTTTCACTTCACCCTTTGCAGCCTTCTCAGGCAAAGGCAGCCCTGCAGCAGGCAGCAACAACCGCTCCTCCAACTCCCTGAACTTGAAAAGGCAACAGCTCCTTGAATTTAAACTTGAAAAATTCATGGGCACCAAGGAGACACTAACGTTCTTTGGTTCTCTTCTTTGTTTTTGTGTTTTTGTCTCCTTCCTTCCCTCCTTCATCTCTTGCACCCTCCCTTCCCTTTCTGGGCAGAGGGAATGAACATACATGGCAATGTCTCCATCCCACCCTGGCCCTGGATCCTCAACCTCCCTTTCCCTAGATATCAGTCCTGGTGACTTCTGTATCTTCCCAGAGTATTGCAAATAAATGCACCTGCCTGCCCTTTCTTTCAGACAAGCCATGGTATACTGTATACACTGTTCTGAACTCTACCTTTTTTTAAAGACAGATTAATTGAAATGTAATTCACATACTATATGATATTTAAAGTGTGCAGTTCAATTTTTTGGTACCATCCAGGTTCCACACCCATGGGTTCAATCAACCACATATCAGAAATATTCAGGAAAAAACTGTGTCCATACTGAACATGTACAAACTATTTTTTTATCACTGTTCCCTAAATAATAAAGGATGACAGTATTTACATAGCCATTACGATGTGTTAGGTATTATAAATCACCTAGAGATGATTTAAGGTATACAGAAGGATATGCACAGTTTGTATACAAATACTATACCATTTTATATGAGGGACTTGAGCATGTGGGTATCTGCAGAAGGTCCTGGAACCAGTGCCCTGAGGGTATCAAGGGACAACTGTACATGGCAGAGTTATGCAACCATCTCCACAATCATTCTAGACATGACCAACTCCCCCCAAAGAAGTCCTGTACCCACTGGCTGTCACTCCTCCTCCACCACTCCCTAGTTCTGGGAAACCCCTCATCTACTTCCTGTCTCCCTCGATTTGCGCATTTCATAGAAGTGGAATTCTACGGTCTTCTTGCCTGCTTCGTTCACCAAGCATGATGTTTTCAAGGCTTAGCCATATTGTAACCTGCTCTACACCTTGCTTTCTCTCTCTCTCTCTCTCTCTCTCTCTCTCTCTCTCTCCTTTTTTTTTTCTTTTCTTTCTATTTTTCAGGGGATCAAACCTAGGCCTCATGCATGCTAGACAAGCACTTCACTAATGAACTACCCCCAGCTCACCTTGCTTTTTTTTTTTCTTGGTACCCCCAGTACCAAGGGGTACTTTACTACTGAGCTATATCCCCAACCTTAGCAGAGTCTTGCTAAGTTGCCAAGGCTGATCTCAAACTTGAGATCCTCCTGCCTCAGTCTCCCAAGTCGCTGGAATTACAGGTGTGCACCACTGTGCCTAGCCCCACCTTGCTTTTTATACTTCAAGATATCTTGGAAATCATCTCATGTCAAGATGCACACATCTGCTCCATGTTTTTTATTTTTACTTTGTTATTTTTAATAGGTTAGACATTTATAATTTGAGATTCAAATAAGAAAAGTACCTTATTGTTATGTTTTAGGTGTGAGGTGCCCCCAAAAGCTCACTTGTGAGACAATGCAAGAAGGTTCAGAGCAGAAATAACTGGGCCGTGAGAGTCTTAACCCAATCAGTGAATTAATCCCTGATGGGATCAACTGAGTGATAACTGGAGGCAGGTGGGGTGTGGCTGGGGAGGTGGTTCGTTGGGGGTCTGGCTATGGGGTATATACCTTGTATCTGCAGAGAGGAGTCTCTCTCTGCTTCCTGATCACCATGTAAGCTGCTTCCCTCTGCCACACTCTTCTGCCATGTTGTTCCTGTCTCACCTGGAGCCCTGAGAAGTGGAGTCTGTTGTCTGTGGACTGAGAACTCTGAAACCAAGAGTCCTCTTATAGACTCTTCCTTCTCTACAGTTGTTCTGGTTGGGTCTTTTACTTGCAGCAGCAAAAAAATCTGACTAAAACACTTCTGTTAGTGTCCTTTAGCAACCAAATTGCCTCTCTGGGAATTAACTAGTGCTGCCTTTTATTTTCTTTTGTACTGGGGATTGAACCCAGGGGTGCTAAACCACTGAACAACGTCCCAGCCCCTTTTTTTATTTTGAGACAGGATCTCCCCAAATTGCTAGGGCCTCTAAGTTGTTGAGACTGGCGTCAAACTTGTGATCCTCTTGCCTCAGATTCCCAAGTTGCTGGGATTACAGGTGTGCACCACCATACCTGTCTATAGTGTTGTTAATTTTTCCTGCATCCTTGGAAGTGCATTTTAGGCCCATAAAAACAAGCACATTTATAAATATGGTCTTTCCTCCTGTCCTGTTTTGTTTTTTCTTTTAGCTTACTGGTTAGTCTCTTGTTTCTACATAATAGAATGAGATGTTTTGTCTCTCTGATGTTCTCATTAGTTTAAACTGCCACATTAAATGACATTGGATGACATCTGAGGGATACATTTCTAAAAATGGATTTGCTGGGTCAAAGCATTTGTGAAGCAATGATGCTAACAGCTATCCATGGACATGATGCCCATGTCCCTCCCCTCAGCCATGCGGGTGAGAACAGTTTCCCTGGGACTAAGCTGTGTGGCACTGTTTCATTATAAATACAGCTTGTGTGTCACTTAACAGGGATATCCTCTAAGAGCTGCCTTGTTTGCAAACATTGCAGGGTGTACTTACACAAATATAGATGGTGTAGCCTACCACACACCTGGGCTACGTGGCTCAGCCCACGGCTCCCAGGCTGCAAGCCTGTCTGCATGTTACCATCCCAAATACAGCAGGCAATTGTAACCCAGCATAAGTGTTCATGTATCTAAACAGATCTAAACAGAAAAGGTACTGTAAAAAATATTGACTGATAGGAATTTTTCCACTCCATTGTAGTCTTAGAGGCCCAAGTTTGCATATGTGTTTCATCTTCGACTGAGACATCCTGGTACAAAACAATTGCAGTTCTATTTCCAAGAGATGAGAATATCTCAGGAAGAATTCATGTGCAATTCTTTTATAACTCAGGGTGAGTATTTTGTTCATACATTTCAGAGAGAAACTTCTATTTCCTATCCAGTAAATGGCCCACGTATATCCTTGGTACATTTTTCTGTTCGGTTGTTTATTGTTTTCTTATTGTACAGATGCTTTTAAGCAAGTATTTATGAGTTGGAAGGATTTCTTACAATTTTGTGTTTTCTTTTGTCTACTTGGGGCTTTTTTGTTTGGGTGGGGGTCTTTTGAGATCATGCCCCAAAAATGGTTAACATATTCACATTTATCAGTCTTACTTTATAGCTTCTGAAGCTTGTGTCGTTTTATGAAAGGGCCTTCTCAAATCAGAGATTATAAAAGAAATTTATCGCTCCTCTTAGTACTTTTATAGCTTCATTTTGCTTCACTCATTTTAGAGGCTGCATAGCGTTGCGTTGCATAAAAATGCCATAATTTATTTCACCAGTCTCCCATTATTGGGTATTTGGTTTGTTTCCAGTCTTTTTCTATTTCACACAATGCTACAGTGAAGCCCCTCATACATCATACTTCTGTGCACATGTGGAAGTATGTCTGAGGGTGAACCTCTAAAAATGGAAAAAGAGCATGCGCAGTTCAGGCTGTGAATAGATCACCAACCTCCTTCCAGGAGGTTGCCCCAGTCCACCTTTGAGTGTGTTCAGGAGAGGCCCTCCCCACCCTTGCCAGCTCTCTTGTTTTCAAGTGAAAAACATCTTCCTTGATTTTCTTCTCAATATACTCCATGCAGGGAGGATGAACAAGTGGAGGTGAAGCCCTGGCTAACAAGCCACTGTATCTATCCCATACTGATACCTAGTGAGCATCCAGGCCTCTGCATGCAGATTGACATTCTCAAAATAAAATGCATCTTTTAATGTTTTTCACATAAATTTTCCATTAAACCACAAGAAAGAGATGACCCTTCTCTCCTATCAGGGTAGACCATTCCCTTTTTCTAGACGTTCCTGCTGTTTTAATAAGGGACAGGAGTTTGAGAAGACCTGTGCTTCCATATTCTGTATATTAATCAAATCCCTACTTCATAATGCCTGACTGTCCTTTATTAGAATTTTAGGGGCCACTGTTGAGGTCACTGAGGTTTTGTTGCATCTCTTCTCTCCTCCCTCATTTTCCCTAGTGAGCAGAAAGACGTTCTCCCACACACACTCACACACTCACACCCCACCAACCCTTGGCTGTAGTCTATTTTTATTTGTAAAACGTGTTTTATAGTATTTCCATCTTGCTGATTTCAAAGGTGGTTATTCTCTCTGTGTCTGCCCCTTCCCTTCTTTAAAGAGAGAGAAAACTCCAAAGCCCCAAAGTAAGTTTTTACAGCTGTGCCACTAGCTCTACGAACTGGACAAAATCACAGAACCTCTTCAAGTTTGTTTGTATCTTTGTAAGAAGAAGGAGGAGGGTGATGCCCACCTCACAGAGCCACCCTGAGATTGAGGGGAAATGCACCTATGAAAGTATCTAGCTTGTCAAGTACAGTGGCACACACCTATAATCCCAGTAATTCAGGAGACTGAGGCAGAAGGATCACAAGTTCGAGGCCAGCATCAGCAACATGAGACCATAAGCAACTTAGCAAGATCCTAAACAGCTTAGCAAGACCCTGTATCAAAATAAACAATCAAAAGGGCTAGGATGTGGCTCAGTGGTTAAGCACCCCTGGGTTCAATCTCAAGTACCAAAAGAAAGTATTCAGCTTAGAGCCTGTGAATTTGTCTACTCAGGCCATGACAAAGTACCACAGCCTGGGTGGCTTTAACAACAGAAATGTAGGCTAGGTGTGGTGGTGCACGCTTGTAATCCCAGTGACTCGGGAGACTAAGGCATGAGTATTGCAGATTCAAAGACAGCCTCAGCAATTTAGGGAGGCTGTAAGCAACCTAGTGAGACCCTGTCTCAAAATAAAAGGGGCTGGGGATGTGACTCAGTGGTTAAGCACTCTTGGGTTCAATCCCTAACACCAAAAAACAAAGCAAAACAAACAAACAAAAACAAAACAAAACAAAAAAACCAGAAATGTATTTTCTCACAGTTCTGGAGGCTGGAAGTCCAAGTGTCATTAGGATTGGTGTTTGGTGAGGCCTCTCTTCCTGTGGGTCAGATGGAGGAGATGGAAACTTGACGGTTGCGAGAAATGGAGACTTGTGTTGATTGGTGGAAACATGGGGCCGCAGCGACAAATATGATTGGTCCTGCTGGGGTGGTGCGAGGTGGTGCAGGGATTTCATTGGCTCTTAAACCAATAAAAGGCTATGCAGCTTCCGCAATAAACGAGTTCTCTGCAGCTCGCTCCTGGTCGTGCTTACCTGACTCCCGGTGTCTGGCTTGTGACGCCGCGTCCTTACCCCCCCATAGTGAAAGCCCCCAGAACCCACAAGTGTAACATCTTCCTGCCCTGTAAGATGGCCACCATCTCGCTGTGTCTTCACATGGCAGAGAGAGAGCGCGTGCACATGCACATGCTCTGGTCTCCTTTCCCCTTCTTATAAGGACAATAGTCCAGTGGATTAAAGTCTTGCCGTCACAACCACATTGAACTTTAATTACCTCCCCAAAGACCCTGTCTCAAATACAGGGTCAGGACTTCCACATGTAGGGAGACATAGCGCAGTCCATCACAGCCTGGGACACAGAAGGTAGCCCAGTGGCTGTGCGTCATGAAGCCAGCACTGTCCCCCACTCCCACCCCCACCCCCACCTCGTGGTATAAAATCTAAAACCCTCGGATCTGGCCCCCACCTGTGCTGCCAGCCTTGTGCCTCCCACATTCCAGATGCTTCTTTCTCTCTGATCCTCCCTGCTAAAGAAACAAATTATTCAGGGACACTTGTTAAAGCACAGTAAGATTGACTTTATTCAGGACCACAGCGATGAGCATCATGGAATGGTATTTTGGGGTAGAGGAGAAAAGTTGGACTCAACTCCAGACACCACATAGTAAAAATGGGAATTTATAGCCAAGACGCAGGTGGGGCTCAGTGGATAGAAAATAACTAAAAGAAACATCAGGGGCCAGGTGGACGTAGCTAAATCAACCTAACAGGATTCTTGCTGAGGACAGGTCAGGGTGATCAGGAATCACCTGAGGATGCTGGAGTATGAGGAAATTGATCAGTTACCCAGGGTGATCAGGTATAAAGAATGGGGGATTCTTGCCAAACCAACCAAAAGCAGGGCTCTTTGCTAATAGCAGATTGTATGAGGAAGGGCTCAGATGGGTCAGGAGAAATTTCAGGGACCTGACTAAAGTTGGGTCAAGCAGAAAATCCTTGTTGTTCTCCAGGCCTTACCTTCCCTGCCTTAGGGCTCTGCAGATCCCTTGGCCAGCATACTTTCCCTTCACCCCAATCCCATACATCCTTCAGACCCCAGGCCAACACTTCCTGACCCCCAAGACTTGCCAGGCCCCTGGTCACCCACCTGACAGCCCTACGCACATCCTCTGGGCACCTCCTGTCCCTTTGGCTCTGACTGTGTTGGTTGTTCCACTGAGCTCTACGCTCCCTGGACTGAGGCCCACTGAGATGTGTCTCCAGGGTCAGCCCCACTTACACATACCCTATTGCTCACTCACAGGTTTGCTTTTGTGGTGGGAGAAAATGTAGCCCCCCTCCACTTTGTCTCAACCTGGCCTGTTAACTATTGGTTGGCACAAGCAGTTGAGAACCCATCCTCCCTCCATCAGTCCTAGTTTCTCCTCTCCTAGTTCTTCATCTGATGCTAGAGTCCTCCTCATCCCGTTTCCAAAGCTGGCCGCATGGTGGTCCCCTCCTTCATGCACTATGAGGCCCATGACTGACTGTGTGGCTGGAAGTCAGTCCTGTGCCAAGTAGTGCAGAGAGTCAATGGATCTTCAAAGCACCGCTTTCCTAGTTGAGCATCCTTCAGCTTTGGTTCTCTCAGGGTTGGCAGAGTCTCCTCTGAGCCAGGGGGCTGCCCCAGCTGACTTTGTCCTCAGTGTCTCAGCAAATCGTCTTGTGCTTGGACAGGGGGATTCTGGCCTTGCAGTATGCCATGGAATACCTACCCCAGTGCCAATCTGCTCCTTGGCTTGTTAAAAGTGGGAGACTGGCGTGGCTGAGCCCAAGCTCAGGAAGCTTGAGAGCCGGACAGAAAGACCTGAGCCCTAGGCAAGTGCTCTTGGACAAGAAAAATGAACTGTCCTCAGCAAAAGTCAGCAGAGCAGAACAGGCAGGCCATGCACAGGGCCTGACCAGCTGACTAAGCAACCGTTCTGGGCAGCATGGGGACTCAGGCGACACTGTTCCATTAATTGATGATCCTCTGGCAGAATTGATCACCCTGTCTTCAATGCTAATATGCTCACACTTCCCTGAGGCTTGTGGAACCTGGGTTATAATTATCTAGTGTGGAGTCCCTGGGGAAGCCAGTGGTTCCAGCATGATGTGAAGCCTGCTGCCCCACCTCTCCGGCCCTTCATCCAGTCACATTTCCTATGAACATACACTGGATTCACTGGTGTATGGGAGATTTTCCCAATTCCTGCCCACCCTCCTCAGGTTTGGAAAGAACCCAGGGGATGCGGGAGCTTCCCTCCATCAGGGGCCACAGCAGAGAGCTGCCCCCTCTAGATGGTATTTACTAGGGGGGCTGACGCCACACCAACTGCTCATCTTGGGATGGAAGGAGGAGGCTGGAGAAGGCAGGAACAAGCCTGTGTAAGTCATTCATTCATACAATCAACAATCAGGTGTTGAGTTAGTCCTTGGTCCTTGAGGGGCTTATCTACTGCAGCCAGGAGACAGAAGACAAACAAAAATGTAAAGCTTCCAGTTATATCAGATCATGAGCGTAGAGTGGAGACAGAGATGGGGAGTAGGGAGAGACAGGGGTCCTGGAGGCCTGGCCGGGGGTGGCAGTATGCAGTGGCTCTGTCATGGGCGGAAGAACCAGCCACCTATTTCTCCTGCCAATCGATTGTGAATTTAATAAGGTGACAAAGGAGGCCAGTCACAGCATCACTGCTATTGTGCCATTGCTGGGTTGTCAACAGCCCTGTGATTATCCAGGGCATCCACCCGCTGATCCTAAAGGGCAAGGGACTTCCTCCCCCACCCCCTGCTGTGGTCACATCTTTCAGTCAGGCGCCCCGCCACCTGGCTGCCTGTGCCCCCTGTTATTTCTGTGGTCCTAAGTCCTTGTCAGTTTTTACCTTGGGAAAGAAAAAAAAAACAAGCACGGAAATCGCCTAATACAAACCAGATGAAGGGCTGGTGAAAATGTTTTTCTCCGCATCAATCACCAGAGTCCTCGCTGTGCTGAGAATTTGGTAAGGCCTCATTGGTGCTCCTACCAAAAGCCCTTCCAGACTCGCCTGACAAGACTCATGGAAACAATACTGCCTTCTGTGAGTTTAGCAAAACACCTTTTCACACTCGCCCACCCTGCTCCTACTTGGAGGTGGGTGGGATTTGGGGTCAGCCTGTCCTGCTGGTGCAGATAGGAGAGGCAGACCCTGTGCAGTTGTTGGGGGATGGGAGGAGTACAGCTTCCCCGCTGTGTTGTCCCCCACACCCAAGCCATGCGCAGTGCGTGCTGGGGGTCTCAGATAGGAAGGACTGTGGGAGTGCTGCATTTGGAGCATGTGGCGGTGAATGAGACCGGGAGCCTCCAGGAAGTCCCTCCCTAAACCAGGCTTAGGAAGGTGAAGGCTATCAGTCACCCATGGAGACTAGAATTGGGAAAGGGCCCTGCAAGTCCTCCCTCTTTTCCCTCCCAAGGCAAAATGTTCTGTACCCAGGCAGGCAGCTCAGCCCAGAAGCCAAGTCATGAATGGGCATGAAGCCACTCTGTAGACTTTAAAGAGCCAGGACAAAGGCACAGCTGTTGTCCATTTGTCCACTGAGCAAATATGTATCAATGTAATGTGTGCCTGGCCTGGCCCTGCACGGGATGCCCAACACCCAGCACTGAGTCCTGAGAGAGACAGATGTGAAAACAGGACCCAGAATCAGAAAGCAGTGTGACCAGGGCTGCGATGGGGGCTGGGGGCATGGGATGGAGCCTTGGCCTAGCCAGGACCAGTTTGGTGTGGCTTCCTTTGTGAGGACCCTCCTCAATAAGCCCAAAGAGAAAGCAGCCATTTGCACTGAGGGCAGGGAGGGAATATTTTGAGCAAAATAAGATGAATGCAGGGGACGGTACCTGAGGTCCTACAGGGTGGCAGGAACACAGGTGTCTCTGTGGTCATCCTTGCATGTGAGGCAGAGATGATGGAAGGGGCTGCCCCAGGCAAGGGCAGCAGGGGAAGAGCTGGAGACAAGATGGAGCTGAGTGAGAAGACAGGCTGAGGTGAGAGGACAGAGGCCTGTGACACCTGAAAGGGCAGGAGGGCCCCAGAGGGACACTGCTGGGGCTGGAGCAGGCACTAGGGCAGGGGAAGATGCTCAAAGGCCTGGACCCTTAGAACTATGCCATTCTGCATGGTGGTCACTAGCCCCCGTGGCTATTTGACTTGTTCTGTGTTTTTTTAAATGGAGCTCGCACCCCTCTAATGTCAACTCACCATTCTAAAGTGCACAGTCCACAGTTCTCAGTGTAGTCAGAAACGGTGAGACCATCACCGCTACCAATTCCAGAACATGTCCATCATCCCCAAGAGAAGCTGCTTGTGGTTTGAATGTCCCCTCCAAAACTCCAGATCTCATGTTGAAATTTAATTGCCATTGTAACCGTGTTCAGGGGTGGGGCCTTTGAGACTCGATTAGATCAGGAGGTTCCGCCATCTTGAGCGGATCAATGCCATTATCACAGGGGTGGGTTGGTTATGGGGGGGGGGGGCTCCTGATAAAAGAATAGTGTGGTCCTGTCCTCCCCTTCCCTGCCCTTGTCTCACATGCTTGCTGGCTCTTCTGCTATATTGTGACACTGCACAAAGGTCCTTGCCAGATGCTGGCCTCATGCTCCTAGAATTCCCAGCCTCCAGAACTGTGAGCCAAATAAACATGTACTGTTTATAAATTACTCAGTCTGCAGTATCCTGTGATAGCAGCAGAAGACAGACTGAAACAGAAGTCCTAGCACTCACTTCCCATTCCCCTTCCTCTCAGAACCTGGCAACGGACCATTCAGCTGCTTTTGGTCTTTATGAGTTTGCCTTTTTGGATATTTCATACAAATGGAGTCATACAATGTGTGACCTTTTATGGCTGGCTTCTTCCGCTTCATCTATTTCCAAGGTTCATACTTAGCTATTTAAATTTCAAGTTAAATGAAATCGAGAATTCCACTCTTCAGTCACACATGCCACGTTTCTGGGGCTCCATAGAGAGATGTGGCTTGTGGCTTCCATAGGGCACGACTCCAGGAATATTCCCATTGTCTCAGAAACTTCTTTCAGGCAGTGCTGCTGATACCACCGTTTACCGGTGACGACTTCTGCTTCCTCAAATGTTGAAGCATAACATTAGAGAAGCACGCCAAGGCAAGCATATTAAGCAAGTTTTATTTAAAGATAATAATACAGACTTCTCCCAAGACGGAGAAGGGGGACCAGGCTGATGTTCTAGAATCCAGAGAAGTGAGCGCATCCTATGTCTTTTATAGGTTAGGGTCTTCTTTGTTCTGTTCTTTCGCCCCTTATCTCTCCTTCCTGCCTACCTGTGATTAGACCCAGGAGTGACATAACAAAAAAAGTGAGAAGCAAATGGTAGGGAGAAGGGCCAAATGGAGATTCAGGTAGGGACCCAGGGGGCATTAATTAGCAACTCCCTGCCTGCAGCTTTTGGGGAGGGGCAGTTAAGCAGGTAACCTTGGCGATCAAAAGAGCTTTGAAGACACTGACATTCCAATCTCCCAGGGGCGGTCTCCAACTTCCAGATGCAGATGGCTTTCTTGGCCTCCATTTCCTCAATTGACCCAATCCCCTATTTCTACACTAACTTCCTGTCCCCAATTCTGGCTTCACTGCTTCTGAGGGAGGACAGGGAAAGAGGAAGAATACATGAGCAGGACCTGCCAGACCCTGTTGGTGCACTTCTTGGGTACCTAGGGGCTGTAATGAGATCCACCAGTGATTTTTGCTATTTCCAAAACTTTGATGAAAATCTTGCCTTGTTGAGGGATCAGGCTTTCAGACCAACCCAACACTGGGTTCTTTACTTTCCACTAGGATTCCATCAGCCCAGGGTGGGATGCCTGCCTATCTGCAGCCATCAAAAGCCCTGAATGGCCACTGCACATGAGTCTGATTAATAACGACGGGAAAACAAGTTAGCTATGACTACATAAACGCAGACTGGGACACTGGATCTTTTCAAGGTGGAAGCAAAATAATAAAGAGGGCCTTGTGTGATTTTACCCTCTATAAGCAACTATTATTAGCATTCTTGTTGATGGCCTTCGAGATTTAAGATTTGGAGGTGGGGGCGGTGAGGGTGCACATGAGGAATATTCATGTAAGCCTGACATTTAAACATTCATATGTATCTTTGTGTTTGATTTTCAAAGATCAATTTAAACACATGACTTTCCTTTCATCTCCAGCAATTTTCAGTGGGTCTTTTGAAAGAGAAGTTTAGGATGTTTCCAGAGGCAGTGGTTATACTTTTATTACCACCTAATAAAACTAGTTTCTTTAAACTCACGTCAATGTAGCCATTTTCTTTTTGAAAGTTCAAATGATGGGCACAGTGTAAAAATTAGCAATATACAGCTATCTTGGACTTTTGAAGAAGAGAGAAATCTTGATCAAAAAGCAGATTTAAAAAAAATTGTAATCAAAAAGTTCAGACATTTGCAAGAGTAGACAGACAGTATGAAGAGTTCCCACGGACAGATCCCACACCCAGCTCCAGCCAATGTCCCATATGCCCCATCCACTCGCTTGCCACCCCCTTCCCCATCATTCCTTTTATTTACGACTTATTATCTTTCTCGTGAAAAGTTATAGCTAGATTTTGGATTTATCGAATCAACAGTCTTTGCCTTTTTACTGAAAAGATTACGGTTCCAGCTTGTCCCACACTTCTTCCATGCATCTTTTTTTTAACTGATACATAAAAGCATAAAAATTGTCCACATGAATGAGGTCTCATGACATGTTTCATTACGTGTATACATTGCATAATGTTTAAAATAATTTAAACTTATTTATCTCTTCAAGCATTTATCATTTCTTCATGGTGAAAACTTCCAAAGTCTTTCTTCTAGCTTTTTGAAAAGTACGGTACATCATTGGTAACTGTTGATGCTCTGTTTTGCAACAGCACGCCCGGGCTTCGGGCTCCTATCTAACCGATGCCCACTGATCAGCCTTTCCTGCTCTTCCTGCCTCCCTCCTACTCTCCCTGGTCTCTGGTCGCCACCATTCCATTCAACTTCCAGGAGATCAACTTTGGAAGGTTCCCTGTGTGAGTCAGATCACATGGTCCTTGTCCTTTTGGGCCTGGCTTATTCCACTGAGCACAATGATCTCCAGCTCCATCTTCAATGCCACGGTGGCAGGATTTTGTTCTTTTGATGAATGAAGAGTATTCCAAACGTGATACATACGCCACATTTTCTGTATCCATTCCTCACCTCGTGGGCACCTCAGTTGGTCCCCTTCCTCAGGCTGTTGTGAACAGTGCACTGGAGTATGGACGTCTCTTCACTGTTACATCTTTGTTAATCCTTTCTTCATATAAGTAAAATTGTTATCCATCTGTCCCTTGGTGGAGACAAGAGTTTTACTGTGCCCTTATGTCCCTGGGTCTCCCCCAACTCAGTTCCCAACATTGTAAGCTTGCCAGCGGTTCGACCAATATGTAAGCTCCCAGCAGCAGTTGGAATGTAAACTCGCGGGCAGGTGGCCAGACCAGAGACAGACAAAAGTAGCCGAATTAAGCTTTATTAGAGTTTGTGCTCCTGGGTGAGATTCCCAGCCCTCTGGGGTCAGGGAGCCAGAGGAAATCTCACCGGGTTTTGGCTGCTCAGGGTCTTTATTCTGGGGAAGTGGCTAAGGGTTCTGCCCAGAAAAAGGTGAACCAGGTGAACGTAAGGGTCAGCGGGTCTGCATCTGATTGGTCACTTCTGGAGCAGTGCTTTGCTAGGCGTCTTGCTCCCTCCCCCAGCAGCCACCCAAATCTGACCTGACAATCATGCTCTGTTTCCTTCCGTGACAGCTTTTGGACGGGGTGGGGAGCCACAGTTTTAACTAGGGGCTGTGATCACCCTTGATCAGCACGTGCCCTGGAGCACGTGCTTCTTGAGTATTTTCCACATGGGACTTGATGTGACAGACGTCTGGAGCATTCTGTGTCTGAGACTGTTTTGGTCACGCCCTCGCAGTGGGATGATAGTTGGCTGTATGTAAAATTCAAGGTTCAAAGTTCTGCACAAGAGGTGGATTGGAGATATAGCTCAGTTGGTAGAGTGCTCGCCTTGCAAGCACAAGGCCCTGGGTTCAATCCCAGCACTGCCAAAAAAAAAAAAAAATAAAGCTTTAGTTCTCTGCTCTCTTGAGAATGTTAAGACTCCTATCTCTGATAACCTTCAACTTCACTCCAATGTGTTGAGTGTGGGTTCCTTCTTAACTCTGTGGTGTTTATGGGCTTTCTAAGCTGAGCTCTCTCCTCTTTTATCCTACGTTATCATTTTTATCCTACAAGTCATTATCATTTTTTCCTACAAATATTATTATTGTTATTATTTTTGTGTGTGGTGCTGGGGATTGAACCCAGGGTCTTGTGCTTGTGAGGCAAGCACTCTACCAACTGGGCTATATCCCCAGCCCTCTTACAAATATTATTGAGGGTCTACATATTAAATATTAATAAAGGCTAATTTTTATTTAATAATAGCATATTAATAGAAAAAGAGGCTCTTATAAAAGAGAGGATTGAGAATTGTTGGTAGTTCATAAACCATCTTCTTTTTAAAAATAATTATTCCAAGAGCTAACTAACCCTGTCCTCAGCCCTGAGCTGGTTGTGTGTGTGGATTTTCTCACTATTTTCTCACTATTTTTCTCACTATTTTCACACTATTCACATCAGCCCTTCATCGTAGGTCCTACATTGCAGGTGAGGAGTCTGCCACTCTGTTTTCCATTGTTATAACAAGATACCTGACACTAGGTAATGTATAAAGAAAAAAAAATTTTATTTAGCTCACAGCTTTGGAGGTTTGAGGGCATGGCATAGTACTGGCTCTATTCTGGTGAGGATTTTGAGGTAAATGGCATTATGGTGGGAACCATGCATAAAGGAGAGGTCCCAGAGTGAGTAGGGAAGCCAAAGAGCCTAAGAAGGAACCAGTCTTGCTCTTTTATAATAATCCTCTCTCAAAAGTTACCCAGGATCAGGCTGGAGATAGACTTCTGTGGTATAATACATGCCTAGCATGTGTAGGCCCTGGGTTTCATAAGGAGATGGAGAAGGAGGAGGAGGAGGAGGAGGAGCTTAGTGGTATAGTACATGCCTAGCATGTGTAGGCCCTGGGTTTCATAAGGAGGGGGGGGAGGGGGAGGAGGAAGAAGAGGAGGAGGAAGCCAGGTTCCCACAAGAATGATAGGGGTTCCTTTCAAGGTTACTGACCCCAATAACCTAGGAAGCAACCTTCCATTAAGCCCCACTTCTTAAAAGTTCTACCATCTCTAAACTTCACCACACAGGAGACCAAGCTTCCAAACCATGAATCCCTAGGGAAGAAACCACATCCAAACTATAGGGAGGAGTCAAAAGTACAGAGAGGTAAAGGATCCATCCAAAGGAACTGTGTTAATGAGCTTTCCATTACTATAACAAAATACCTGATATAATCAACTATAAAGAGAAAAGATCTATTTTGGTTCACAGTTTTGGAAGATCCAGGCTGTGATTGATTGGTCCTGTTCCTTCTGGGCCTGTGCAGTAACAGCACATGATAGTGGAAGCACATGGCAAAGCAAAAACCACTTACCCCGTGGCCATGGGGGAGCAAAAGAGAAAAGGGGCAGGGAATGTAGCTCAGTGGGAGAGTGCTTGCCTAGCTTGCGCTAGGCTGAGTTCAATCCCCAGCACTGAAAGAAAGAGAGAGAGAGAGAGAAAAGAGGAGGTATGTGAGAAGGAGGAAGAGAAGAAGACAAGGTCCTAAAGTCCTAAAGTCCCCCTTGAAGCCAAACCCTTAATTACCTGAAGACCTTCTATTAGGCCCCAGCCCTTAAAGGGTCCACTGCTTCCCCATAGTGCCACCCTGGGGACCCAACGTTTACCACATGGGTTTTGGGGGGACTTTCCACTTTAAAACTATAGCAGTCACACAGCTGAACTTGGGAGGTAAAGGAGTTTGCATCTCTGTCCTCCTGACTCCATCAGTAGAGCTCTTTGATTGGCAGAGGACATGCAGAGGTAAGTCCTCTGACTCCCTTGCTGAGGTGCTTCTGCAGAGGGCCGCTGAGCATCACTCCAGTTCCCACGTGGCCTGAGACAGAGGAACATCTCCGTGTTCAGCTTTGTCTGTCACCAAGTGCTCCTGTAGGTGTGGGATGAGGGCTTGCCCTCTGGCCAGGTTACAGCTGGGTTCAGCTCACTTTGCAGAATCTCTAGCACCAAGCTTGTTCTTTCCAACCTTCTTGGGTCACTGCATATCTTCTGTGTTTATCATCCTGAGTCTATCTGCTCCTTGTCTTCACCCATCCTGGTTCCTTCCAGTGCACAGGCAGCCTCCCAGGATGGTCTGGGTCACCCCTGTGGTCTCTGCCAGCCTACAGATGTCCTGAGCAGGGACACAAAATGTTGAGTAATACTCCAATTCCCAGGGCCCACAGCTGGAGCATCTGAGGCTGCCTGCTGTGTTTGGCAACAAGTGGGATGCACACATGCTCTGAGATTATAGCACCCCTCCCCAGGCCTTTCCTCTGCCAGATTAGGCTGCTCATGCAGGACAATTTTCTTTTTTTTCTTTTCTTTTCTTTTTCTTTTTTTTTTTTTTTTTTTTTGATACTGGGGATTGAAACTTCTTCAAGTGCTCTATCACTGAGCTACATCTTCAACCCTTTTATATTTTGAGATAGAGTCTTGTTAATTTCCTGAGGGTCTCGCTAAATTGCTGAGACTGGCCTCTAACTTGTAATCCTCCTGCCTCAACCTCCTGAGTAGCTGCAGTCACAGGCTTGCACCACCATGCCCCGTTCATGCAGGACATTCTTGTAATTGCACCTGTTTCACATCGGGCATGGTACCTGCTCTACACCTTCTGGCTCATAAATCTGGTGCACAGACATTATTATACTCTTGAAGTCACCCCAGGCAGGCATTGTTGACATTGGCACCTACTGTATGCTCAGCATATCTGGGCAGTGTAATAACAAAACAGACCTCTCACTACGGAACTTGTATTCTGCCTGGGCAGTAAATGAGGTTTTTCTGTATTAGAAAGACAACAGATTATAGAAGAAATGAAGCAAGTGAGGAATAAAGCAATTTAAAGTGTTGGGATTGGGGTAGGGGGTCAAAGTTTTAATTAGAAGGTAACATTTGTTTAAAGAAATGAAGAAAGTGAGGGAGTTCGCCAGATGTCCATCCTGGGGAGGATGTTTCCAGCAGTGGGAACAGCCAGTGCGAAGGTCCCAAGGCCGGCAGGGAGGTGTGCCTTCTGTTGAAGAGCAGAACACACAGACGAATGTGGCCAGAATGAGAGGTTGAGGGAAAGGGGATACACGTCGTGAGTGGTAGACGATAAGGGTCAGGGCCCCACAGCCCCAATCACTCAGGGACTCAGAAGAGAGGAGCCAGCCTGAGGTCACTCAGGCCACAACTGAGACCCAGCATCCATTCTCTTTCCTTTGGTCTGGTGCACCCTCCTCGGCCTGCCCCAGCCTTCCCCACCCAGAACCCACGCAAAGGCTCAAGCACAGCTTTGCTTGGAAAAACTTACCTATAATCCTTGTCAGCTACTCGTGTTTGCTTGTAAATTTTGCAAACGAAATGTGGAATTTCCTTATCAGTGCTCTGAGGCACACCAATTAGAGAAAGAGTCTGAGAGAAGGAGTCCCAGGCTACGGGCCAGCCCCAGTGAGTACCTGGCCAGAGAGGTGTCGGGTCCAGATGCTTGGAAGAAGCAAAGATCAACAACCATCTCAGATGTCCCAGCCAAGTTTTTTTGTTCACCTAATAAACACAGGGGAGGGCACTGGGCAGGGAGCAGGGAGGTGAGGCTGGGCCCTACTCCACCATCAGTAACCATGTGGCCTGGGGAAGTTCAGCCCAAGTGTCTCAGCTGGAGGGACTCATTTCCTCTGCTCCAGAAGGAAGGAAATGAAGCTGACTGATATGAAAGGTGTGATGCCTAACCAGGCCACCTCCAACTCACAGGAGAACATTCCTGTTGAGAGTCTGACTTTGACTCCAGACTCTCATATTGGCTCATCCAACTTATGTACAGCAGCTGTGGGTAGTTGATCTCACAGTTTGTTTGGATGGGATCAGGGAGTATCATTTAAGAAAAACTGCATTCTGACCCAGTGCACCTCCTTTCTGGTGACCAAACCCTTTCATTGCATCGGAAGGTGCTAAGGAACAGCAGTCCCCAGAACTCATCTGCCATCAGCCATGCACACACGGGGCCTTGACAGACCCCAATGCACGCTTACGCTCAGAGAACTTTAGTCCACTCCCTGGACCTCTACATCAGACCCTGGAGTTTAGCAAATTCCTGGGAAGATTTGCATGCATGTGAAATTGGAGAAGGCCTGGCTGGAAGACTGGGGAAGGTGTGGAGGAGTTGCCTTGACTGGCCTATGAAGCTGCAGCTGCCTTTACTTGGCCAGGCCAAGACTTGGGCTCTTCCAGCCTCAGAGGCTAAAGTGGGAGTGAAAGTTAATGACCAAGGCTAGTTTTTACTACCCTTTGCAAGACTCCTGCCCTGAAGGTGCCAATAAATCTTCTCTGATACTTGCCCTTTGAAAATGCTTCGTTCACTCATGTGAATGTACTTTTTGGCATTGTTTATTGCCAGATGCTTATTGCTGGTCAGAGGTGTCCTTCATAGCCAGGCCTATGCTTGGTTCAAGCTCCATACTTAGGAGCTTTCATGGATACATCCCTCCCAAGAATCCTAAAAGGAGGGAAAGGCGTGATAGCCAAAGGTGTGATATGCCCAAGGTCAAACAGCTAGTGATGTCAGTACCAGAATTCTGTCCGCCACCCCCAATCCACTCATTCATTCACATCTACCCATCTACCCCCGCACCCATTTATCCTCCCCAGTAGATCCTCTTCACCCACCCATTACCACCATCTATCATCCATCAACCCATCCATCCACTCCCTCACCCATCCATCCCCATCTATCCATTCCCCATCTAGCCATCCTCCATCCATCCTTGTCTCTACCCATCCATTCACCCCATCCATGAATCCATCTATCCACACACCCATGCATCCATCCATCCCCCCATCTAGCCATCCTCCACCCACTCATCCCTCACAGCTGTCCACCCATCTGTCATCCATTTCCACCCTCCCATCTATCCACCTCCTCATCCCCTCCTCTGGCCACCCTCCACCCCCCGCCCCATGACATCTCAGTGACTAAACTGTCCTCAGGAGAATAAGTAGCCAAAATACCCAGCCCCTGCCCTCCCAGAGTAGGGAATGCACATAACTCATAGTAAGTAATAGTGGCAGAATAAAATTTTACATGGAATTTTTATTCTAAAGTAATTGCATAAAGCAAAAATCTTCATAGTCCAAGGGCCTCCCAAAAAATCTCTCATGTTTTTCATAAAAATGCAAGAATGTAGCTTCTCTCTGTCAGCCCAGCTGAGGCAGTATTTGCTCCAGTGCTGGGGGAAAAAGTAGCTCAGGCTGGCCTTCAGGAGTCCCTAAGTACCTAAAGGTCTTTATCACCAAACTCCAAAGGCTCAGCTAGAGGTTCTCACCCCACACAAGATCTGTGGCCACTCAGAGGCTAGTGGATTTGTGTCCCTGATCCCATGTTTACTCCAGTGCACAAGTGAACATATCCTTAGGACATTCTTATTTTTTTCTCATTTTCCCTCAAACGTGTGTAACTGACTGTGGGTCAGTGAGACTAATCTCTACTGCAAAGTTAAAAGGCAGACTCACTTTTACATCCAGTGTCATCCATCTTAGCTTTGGCCACACACATCAGTCAGAAACTGAGGCTGCAATAACAGGAACACAATATCTTGAACAAGGGAGGTGATTATCCCGCTCTGCGCTAAGGCTTGCTGGACAATCTAGGATGAAGCAGGACTAGAGAGACTTTTCAGAGTGACAGAGGGTTAAAGAACACACAACTCATAGAGATGCTTCTGGGAACTAGG
This sequence comes from Glaucomys volans, assembly GCA_020662805.1. Classification (NCBI taxonomy): domain Eukaryota; kingdom Metazoa; phylum Chordata; class Mammalia; order Rodentia; family Sciuridae; genus Glaucomys; species Glaucomys volans. The sequence continues at coordinate 467,615 of JAJEJO010000965.1, forward strand.
GTTGTGACTTGCTCATCTCTTAGGAACTTTTGTGTGGAGTGGCTGGGTTTGTTCTGTATGAGGCCCAGACTAGCAATGGAATCTTAGAGAGTGGGCTTTAATTCAGCTTGAAGATGAGCTTTCTAATAAGCAATGTAGTGCCTGACTCTGAGGAATCAGGAGGCAGGGAAGGGATTTCTGTCTAATTCCTAAAGCAGGAGTTGTGAATTTGTTACTCATCCTTGGAGTTCTATTTCCAGTCCTAAGATGTGTTGTTGATAGAGTCTGGACTCCACCCTGGACTCTGGACTTCCCACCAGCTCTCCACCACAGAGTCACATCAAGTATACACATAGTTTAAGCAAATTCACGTTCAACCAGAAGAGACTAAGGATCCCCACTGCACAGATTCTTGGTCCACAGTCTGTTCCAGGAGCCCCAGACCTGAGTCTCCTCAGCTGGTTTCTGTTGCCCAGGAGCACCTTCATGGAACCATCTAAGGTATAAACAGATCAGCCTCTGTGTCCACATCAGATGATTCAACCAACCGAGGACAGAAAATATTCAGAAAAAAAAATAATATCTATACAAACAGGTGCAGACTTTTTTTCTCATCATCATTTCCCTAAACAATACAGTATGACATTATTTACACGGTGTATATATTGTTTTAAGTAATCTAGACATGGTTTAAAGTATATGGGAGGAGGTATGTAGGTTATGTGCAAATATTACAGAGAACTTGACCATCAAAGGAACCAGTCCCCCGCGGATACCAAGGGACGACAATACAAGATTCCCACCAAACATGAGCCGCCTTCTGCAGCTGGGTCAGCTGAAGACCCAGGAGCAGCCCTAGTTCTGGGGCAAGCAGCCTGCTATGCTGCTCTCATGAAGGGGCGTCCCCAGGGGCACCTTCCTCAAGGACTTGGCAGAATGGTTTCAGCCACACACAGTTTTGTTTAATTTTTTATTGTTGTATTAAATTATACATAATGGTAGGGTTCATCGTGGCATATTCTCACATGCACATAACACAGTTTAGCCAATTTCATTCCCTAGTACCTTCCCCTTTCCCTTCCCTCCTCCTGCCCCCTTCCTCTACCCTCCTGGTCTCCCTTTATGGGATAACCTTTCATGAGATTCCCCTCTCCTTTAATTCTTCCTTTTTTCCTCTCTAGCTTCCACATCTGAGACAAAGCATATGACCCGTGACTTTCTAAGTCCAGCTTATTCCACTTAACATAATGTTCTCCATTCCATCCATTGTCCCACATAATTTTGTTCTTCATTATGGTTGAATAAAATTGAATGTGGTATATATATACACCAAATTTTCTTTATTCATTCATCCACTGACAGACACCTAGGCAAGTCCTGTAGTTTGGCTGTTGTGAATTGTGCTGCTATAAACATGGGTTTGCATGTATCATTGCAGTATGGTCACTAATTCTCTAGGCTTAATATGGAGAAGTGGTGTAGCTGGGTCGTATGGTGAACCCATTCCCAGTCTTTTGAGGAACTCCATATGGATTTCCACAGTCGTTGTACTATCATACAATCCCACCAACAGCGTGTAAGTGTTCCTTTCTCTCCACATCCTCTATGCACAGTTTTTGCCTGACCTGCTGTCTTTACCCCCAAGCCCCTGCCCCACACTGTTTGGGGAAGACCACCCTTGGTGTGAGTTGTGCAGGCTGGAATGGGGGAGGGACTAGGTCCCTGTGCACATGGGGTATCTTGTTGATCCACTGGCCTTTATCTCACTGCGCCCTCTGGAACTCCTGGGAATCAGGCTCAGAGACAATACTGTCCCTCTCGCCAAGTGTTCTGAGGTGGACTTGTTCAAAGATAGGGCAGAAGTTGCAGGAGCCCTTGACCCTGATACTCAGGGTTCTAGGTGCAGATAGTCATAGTTCAGAGCATGGACCCTGGAGTCAGGCTGCCTGAGTAAATCTGCATATTCCTAGTGTATGTGACCCCAAGACACTTCACCTCTCCCAACCTCAGTTTCTCAGTGATGACATGGGACCCATTCAGTTCCTACTCCATAGAGTTGTCAGAAGTCTGAATGTAATGATTCAGAGCCCCACACATGCTCAAGTAATGTGAGATATTACCGTTTTAATAATATTATTAAAGAAAATGCTGAGTTCATTGGTGTGAACCCATAGTTCCTAGTGGTCAGGGAGAGGGGTTGTGTGTGGTTGAGGCAAGAGAATCACAAGTTCAAGTCAAGCCTGGGAAACTTAGCAAGACTCCAGTCTCAAATATCTTAAATAAATATATTTTGTAATGTGAGCTTAAAATATAATATGATAATTAGTTATTTAAATTATCATTATATTGACTTCTCGGTGAATGAGGAGTGCAAAAGCCCCGCATCTGGGCAGAGAGGAAGCCTCTAGTCCTGGGTGCCAGGGAAAGGGAGCTCCTGCAGGGTCCCTCACCCCGGCAGAACCTTCCCCAGCCCCTGCAAAGCCCAAGTGACCCCAAAACCGAGACTCAGATTTAGAAAGATATGCACTAAGTCGCACCTGCCCTCTCGCTGTCTTGCTGCCCCCTCTGGATCTTCAGAGTCTGGCAGCCAGCCCAGCTTGTGGAAGGGTTTCACAAGTTTGAAACCCTCCAATTTATGGAATTAATTTTAAGACGGGAGAGGTGACTCTGGACCCTGCCATTAGAACCTGACTGCGGGGCGAAAAAGTAGGTGCATCTGTTGGTGTAGCGAAGGCTCCAAATAGGATGGCCGGACGGAAATGCCACGTCACCCTCAGCCCTGGACCCAAGCCGGTCTCTGCTCTCCAACCGGGTAAACAAGCACCTGGCCCAGGGCGGATGACTCCACCCTCGGGTCAGGCAGGACCGCTCCGGGTGCGTCTACGTTGTTGCTCATTCCGAGAAAAATTTAATTCCCATGGGGCAGGGACAGGAGGGTGAGATCTTAGGGACTCCTGCGTGCCCAGCTGTGAGCCTTGCAGGAGAGGTATTTTTATTCTTTACAAATGCAAACCACCCTTGGCTATAAGTAAAGGGCTTGGAAAAGCAGCTGGAGGAGAGGCTGCCCTTGTTTCAATTTTGGTTTTTGTTTGTTTTAAACTTCTACCCTCTTGATAGCCTATTCTCCCTCGTGTTAATTTTTGTTTATTTTTTAAAGCACCATTAAGTCCGGGAGGAAACAGACTTCTCTGCCAGAAGCCAGATGATTAGTTGGATTTTTTTTTTTATGAAATTCACATAACAAAATTAACCTAATTGAACAATTGGATGTCTCTAGTACATTCACCACCCCTATCTAGTTCCCAAACATTTTTCAGCACCCTAAAAAGATATTCCATACCCATTAAGCAACTGCTTTTCTTCTCCCTCTCTCCTGGTCAACCACCAATCTGTTCTCTGTCTCCATGGATTTGTCTCTTTTGCACATTCCCTTATAAATGGAATCGTATTATGTGACCTTTGTTTCTGGATTGTTTCATTTAGCATCATGTTTTGGAGGTTTATCCATGTTGTGACATGTATCAGCACCTCATTCCTTTTTTACGTCTGAATAATATTCCATTATACATGTATCACAGTGTGTTTATCCATTTGTCCATTGGTGAGCATTACAGTTGTCTTCACCTTTTGGCTATTGTGAATAGTGTTGGTATGAACATTGATGTACACGTACTTATTTGAGTACTTGTTTTCAGCTCTTGGGGATGTATACCTAGGAGGTGAATTGCTGGGTCATGTGGTAACTCTGCATTTAGCTTTCTGAGGAACAGCTGGATTCTCTTAAATGCCCCGAGCATCTATCATGTGCCTACATGTACCAGGTCCCACTTTTACCTCACTCTCTTCAGATCCCCAAAACTCCATACCACGTCTGGGCACTTGACTCTTTCTGCCCTTGCCACAATGGGCTTCTTTTTCCTACTCCCCTACCGGTTTGCACAGAGCAAGAGAAAGTTCAAAGGCAGGCAGCAAACATGGCCACACTGGTGATAGAGCAGGGTTGTTCGCAACCTGTGGATCATTTGAAATTCTTTGAAAAGACATGGGAGGTTAATTGTAGCTTCACAGTGAGCAAACTGGCATTTTGAAATAACTTTTATAAGTCGTTGTAGTGTCCAAGTGGTCATTCTATGTCCTCTGGGCTTGTTGCGGACCATCCCCTTATTTGTTAGTCTGTGCTGACACCAGGCAAGGCAGGAACTCCTTTTGATCTCTTATCTCCTCTCTAGGGAGATGCTGAAACTGCCATCTCTATGTGGCTGGAAGGATTGGCAAATTCTAGCTTGAGGGTCTCCATATGGGTCTCCATGGACCAGGCCATTTACCCTGGCTTGAAGTTTCAGGAAGGAATAGTCTATGTGTACCCAGTTCATGGGATTGACAGAAAGTCATGTGATCTAAGCAGCCAGCATCTTTATTTCTGTCTTCCTGCTCCTTTCACCTGCTCAAGGAAACATTCTTCCCATGCATTAGCCAAACACTCCAATGTGCTCCTTGAAATGTCTGGTTACCATGAGGAAGGGAAAGCCCTGCCATCACTTTAAGTCTTTTGTTTTGTTTTGTTGTAGTGCTGGGGATTGAACCCAGGACCTCATGCTAAGCACACACGGTGCCACTGAGCTGCACCACTGAGCTACACCCCCAACCTCACACAGTCTTGATTTGTCGATTATGTTATCTACTCCAACATAATTATGAACACATCAGCTTCATTCAAAGGTCTGAGCGTTTAGGGGGCTCAAAATGTAGCACTCCTATGAAATCCCACCTTTCATTTTAATATGGAAACAACTTCTTTCAAAAGGTCCTTCTTGGCACACAATAACTGGCCCTCAGGAAGCTGAAACCTTGATTCTCCACTTACAGGGCTGCCTTGCCTTTGGGCTGCCCTTGGGAGCCACCTGCTATCTTCCTCTGCTGAGAGAGCCATTTTTTCCTTCCAGAGAATCTGTGAACATACCCAGTCTGATAAGATTTCAGGTGTCAAGAAGGGTCAGTCTTTAAGGTCAATTGCCTGCCTTTAAGGTCAGCTCAACTCCATTGCTTGCTGTGTGACCTCAAAAAAGCCCCCTTTTTTGGGCTGTGTCCACTGGCCTGACCTGTGTGATAACATCCCCACATCTCAAGACTTGGAAGGATAAGACTCAAGACAACATGGGGGAAACTCCCCAGATTACAGAAGAGGCTTGGTTTGCGTCATCTGCTTCTGTGCTGTTGTAAATGGAAGGTAAATGACAAGACCCAGGCGGGCACGTGACGGGGTTCAAAAAATGTGAGGTGAGGCTGGTAGGAGTTGGAGAAAGAAAAATACATCACAGCCCTACCCAAGGGCATGGAAGGAGGGCAACCCTGCAGTGAAAGATTGAGGGCAGGCATGTCAGTTGCTCTTCCTTTCTCTTGCTTGTTACCATATAAAGGGAAAATATCAGAGATATTTTTATTTATATTTATATATAAACATATATGTGAGTGTATATATGTGAGTGTGT
>JAJEJO010000965.1:473482-517719 GCA_020662805.1 Glaucomys volans
TGTGTGTGTGTGTGTGTTGGGGATATTCTTACTGTGCTGATTTGAACAAAATATTGAAACTATTCAATTGAATATTGAATATTGAAGCTATTCTATTGAAGCTACCAAGAAAACAAAAGTTGAGGGCAGGAAAGGGACCTAGTATACCGGGCCTGTAGTCTGAGAATCTGTATTAGTCCATTTTCATCACTGTGACAAAATACCTGAGATAATCCACTTATAAGGAGGAAAGGTTTATTTCGGCTCATGGTTTCAGAGGTTTGAGTTTATGGTCACTTGGCGCCATTGCTTTGGGACTACAGCAAGGCATTACATCATGGCGGGAAGCACATGGTAGAGGAAGCCTGTTTGCCTCATGGCAGCTAGAAAGCAAAGAGAGTAAGGGTCTGACTTCCAGTATCCCTTTCTAGGGCACAACCCCAATGACCTAACTTCCTCTTGCTAGGCCAAACTGCCCACCACCTAGCACCTAGCACCACCTCCCATTAGTGCCACAGGTTGAGAACTGAGCCTTTAGCACACAGGCGTTTGGGGAACACTTATTTAAGCCAGAGCTGGGCCCCAGATACCCCTCAAGGGATGGAATGGAGAATGGGGACAAGACCTCAAGATCCCCAGCTACTGCCATAAGGAGGAAAGTAGAACCTCTCCCTGAAAGAACAAGGGTATTTCCACCTTCTGCAAGGAAGACTGGCCAGGAGCTCACTCACTGGACAGTAATGCCAGCTGACCTGCAGCTCCTCTCACGGCCCCTCCCAGGTCCCTACAGCAGGAAGAAACAAGATGGGTCTGCCTTCCCCATGGGCTCCCGAGCCTTTAGGTTCCTTAAACTTGCCCCCTACACACTGTGTCACTCCAGGATGAATCTCTTAAACCCCAGGAGCAGCCTACCTCCTCCAAGGGCCAGCCCACAGCCCAGAATTTCCCCAAAGGTGGACATCCTCCTGGCCCTAGCCTGGGGACACAGAGACCCTAAGGGTTACCACCCAGGGTGAGGCACCAAGATAGAAGGATGTACAAGCAACTATAGAAGCCGCAAGACTAGATGCCTTCTATCCGGAAAACCAGGGGTGCATTTTGTAAAGGGCTGACCACCGGGACAGGCATTTTGCCAGGTAGGGAGTGGGAAAAGGAAGGGTATGACTAGGCAGGGAAGCAGCCTGGGTAAGGGACAAAGGAAGAGGACTGTGAGTCTGCATCTGAAGAGCAGGGAGGGTGGATGGAAGTAGAGGGACTCGTGCAAGGGCCTTAAAAGCCATAATAAAGAGCTGGAACTCATCCCATAGACTGTGGCCACTGAGGGCAACCGTGGGCCAAACCCAGACTCAAAGGTCTGGGCTTCAGGGATGTCTCTGGCCTGCAGTGTGCTTTTAAAACATGAGTCAACAATTTAAAATAAAGATATTCCACATAAAAATCCCAATTGGGGGCTTCTCTTGAAAAAAATCAAAAGATCCAGAAACAGTTGTAACTACAGTCCTCCCTCCATATCCACAGGTCCGCGTCAGAGGATTCGACCAATCACAGATTGTGTAGGACATACTTAGACCCACAGTGGTTTGCGTCTGTACTGAACGCGTATTTTATTGTCATTATTCCCTAAATAATGCAGTGTAACAACAATTTACATTTGCTTTGTACTAGATGTTTTAGGTAATCTAGAGATGATTTACAATATCAGGTAGAATGTACATAGGTTATGTGCAAATTATACATTTTATATAAGGGGTTGAGTGTCTGAAGATTTTCAGATCCACAAGGATCCTAGAACAATCCGCTGCAGATATCAGGGTAGGGCAAGTGACTAACGTAGGTAGCTGCTCCCTTTAAATAAGGCATCCAGTGTGCCACAGTCCCCACTATCCCTATTGTCTCCCTGGCCCTGAAATTGAGTATCACTCACCATTGACTATTGGGCCTGCACTCTTTTTCCTTCTAGTAGAGAAAGACTGCTCAGAACCACATCTCCATCAAAAATCAAACATAAGCCAGCAGAGCTGTCTTGTGATTTTTGTCAAATGAGTCTGTTTCTTTTATCTGGGTGAGCACTGCCAAGGGAGTCATTGAAGAAGTTTTCAAGATTCAAGGTTGTAGATAACAGAATCCACTCTGGCCAATTTAAGCCAAAAGAAAAAAAGAAAGAAAAGTTACTAAGGGATCTGAAACTCGCAGAGGATGGAGCTCTGAGCCAACCCGCCAACAGCGCCACTGCCAGATCAGGAAGCTTCTTCATAGCTGCTGGCTCAGAACCACGCTGTCTCTGCCATCAAAAACGAGTCTTCTGTCCCCACCCGGCTCAGCTGTTCATAGGAATCTCACTGAGATGCAGCCTATTGGAGGAATGTAAATCTTGTCAGCAAGAAAGCAGGGAAATCTGCAATCCGTGTTGGATGGAAGCCTTCACAAACACAGAGAGGCAATCATTAGGTTGGGAGCAGCACCAGAGACCACTCCAGGCTCTGGGGAACGGGTATCGCTCTGGCATTATGTCTGGGAAGTCACCAGCAGAGACCTAACTGAGTCACCCACCCTGCACCTAAGGAAGCCCTGGGGCAAGAACTTCGCACCACCAGGAGGCTCCTGGGTTCCCAAAAAGTAAAGGGCACAGCTCAAAGAGAAGGCTGTTGCCTCCTGCCCAGCCTCCCAACAGCCCCATAGCCCAGCGTGGTCCTGGCAAGCTGGCTGGTCAGTCATTGCCTGGCAGCCTCCTGGCAGCTGTGCCCACTCTTCTGGCCAACTGCTTGGCTTGACTCTTGCGTGCCTTCCTCCTGGCCTGGCCCTGCCGGCTGACCGCCCAGGCTGCTGGTCAGGGCAGCTGTGTCACTATTTCGGAACTCTTTGTTCTCTTCACGGAATTCAGAGGAAGCTTATGCCAGTTTGGAGACTGGGCTCCACTATTTCCCAGCAGTAGATAACAGCTGGGATTAAAAAATGAAAAACCATGCACATGTCCCAGCTCAGCCTGAAATGGAGAAGCCAAGTAACTCCTCTGCCCTGTGCCATCTGTGCCCTCTCCACCCTCCTGATGGTGGCTTTCTCTGTCCTCAGAGCCCCACCTCTTAAGGACCTGCCCAGTGTGATACTATCACCTGCCCTGAGGGCTTCTGACTCCTTGGGGGCCATTAGTAGGTCTCTGAGGACACGGGACAGGAGTCCCCCTCCAGGCAGGGGCTCAATCCAGGTAGTAAGCACCTGCCTAAGTCCCTGGCAGACAGAGTTGCTATTTTTATTTTTATGGTAACATTACCAAGTGCTAGGCCTTCATCAGGCCCAGTGCTCAGGATGGGATAATCCAGGTCCCCCATAAGCCTCACAACAACTGGAAAAGGTAGGTGCTGTGTTGTGCCCACTTTATAGATGGGGAAACTGAACCTCAGAGAAATCAGTTAAATTGCCCAGGTCCGTGCAGCAGTGAGTGACCAAGGTGGGATTCAGCCCAGATCTTTTTGGCTTCAAAGCCTCTGTTCTTAATTACTGCACTTTCCTGTCTGGTTTGCAGGCTCTGAACCATCTGTGCAAGATAAACGCAGAAGTGGCATTTCTGCTTTCCAGAAGGTTCCTCTGACACACAGCGACCCCCAAGCTGCCCAAAACAGGTCTCCACATGGAGAAGGGAGCAGCAGGGAACAGAGTATGACAGCCTGGGCAGTGCTCTGGTAGCCTGTGACTTTGGGCACGTCACTCCTCCTCTATTGGGCCCTCATGTCCTCATTTAATTTCTTTAACAAATATTCATGAGCTCCTCCTTCATGCCAGGCACTGTATGCAGGCAGCAGGACAAGGTTCCCAGGGTCCTGGAGAAGGCTGCCAGAGCCACCTCTCCCATCTGAACACCTCTGCTCCTAGAACCAAAACAAATTAGGGGAAGCTACACAGGCCCTTGCATCCTGGAACCTTCCACCAATGCCTCCTTAGCCACAGAAGCCAGGAGCCCCATGGAGCAAGCTGTTGATAGACCTTCCATCCTGTGTCCAAAAGCGGGTGGACTGAGATGGCCCCAGGGGGCAGGTGCAACTCAGGGTCAGTAAGATCCTGATGGACATAGGGCCTTTTTGGACTGCTGTTGGCTCTTGTTCTGGTCAGTGAATGGTGGGTCTGCCCTGGTGGGAGGAGGCACAAGTACTTTTTGGGATCTGTGAGCTGGGCCCCTCCTTGCTTGCAGGGGGAACCTGGGGCCCTGGTTGTGGAGAGCCTGGTGCTGGTGACTGGCAGGTGGGGTTCAGAGACCATCCTGCTTTATCTGGCTGGGACACGATGGGAATTGGAGCTTCATTCAGTTGTCTTCGAAACAGAAGCTGACTCTGGTGAATTCAAAAGTCAGATAGGGCAGATTTCCATCTTGGCTGAGTCATCCACAGAAGAAATCAGATACGGGAGTTTCCACCTGGGAATAAATTTGTTTCAGAAAATTTGGAAATCATTTTGTCAGTGAACTTTCAGGCGGGTTTGGGATGGGGCAGGGGCTATGAGCAGAAGCGCAGCAGACACTTGAAACCTGAAACAGCCACCTGGAGAAAGTCTTTCTGGCTAACAAGGGGGCTTAGAGCTGCCAGAGCTGACGGTGCTCCTGGTCTGAGCAGTCTCAAGTCTGAGCGCCGAGCTTGGCTATGCTCCTACACACCCTTCAGTTTTCATTGTCCTCAACTTCTCCAGCCCAGTTCAGTCCCCTCTCAAATCTGTCCAGCTCTCCGCACCTCCTGGTCCTTGTCTGGTGTTACAGTTTGGATCTTAAATGTCCTTCATAGACCCGTGTGTCTAAAGCTTAGTCACCTGCCTGCAGGGTCACTGGAAAGTAATGAAACTTTTAGGAGGTGAGGCCTAGCTGAATTGGAGGAAGTAGGCCATTTAGGGGCATGTCCTTGAAGGAGCTATTGGAACCGTCCCCCTTCCTCTCTCCCTTTGTATCCTGACCACCATGAGGCGAGCAACTTTGCTCCACCATGATCTCCTATCTTGTTCACTGCCTTACCACAGGTCCAAAAGAATGGAACCAAATGACCAGGAACTGACACCTCTGAAACCAGAGACTGAGCACACCTTTTCTCCTTATAAGTTGATTATTTCAAGTATTTTGTCACAGTTGCAGGAAGCTGACTAATGCACCTTGGTGGCAAAGCCCCATCACCTTCCTTGTGCATTGCTGCCTGAGGTGCTTACCTGTTGCCCCAGCTGCAAGCCTTCGAGGCCCTCCTAGGACCACCATTATCTGGGTCAATACACATTGCCAGACCCCACCCAGGCCAAAGGTTCTTCCAGGATCTTTCCAGACTCTCTGGGGGAATTCTGGTCATTTACATATTTCACATTGATTTTTTATCTTTTAACTAAGATCAAGTGCATGCTTCACAAGCACCAAGTGATTCTTCTGTTTGGGAACCTCCAGCCTGAAGGATAAAAATACAAATATGTTAGACTTGGGCTTTACCTACACACTTGGGCCAGAATTTCCCAAGCTGTGGTTCTGAGACCCACAACATTAACCTCATCTGAAAATTGTCTGAAATGCAAATTCTCCAGCCCCAGAAAAAGTCTCAGAAAGTCTGGGAGTGAGGCCCATCTAACATCCCTTCAGGTGGTTGTGGTGGGGGCTGTACCTTCTAACTGGAACACCTTTCCCTCTCTTCACCCAGTCAGCTCCTATCATCTGTCTGCCTCATCTCCAGCATAAGTTTCTCAGGGAGCCCCTGACCCTCCAGGCCAGATCATGATCCTCTATCACTTACTGTAAGAGGTTCCTAAACATTTTTTTCTACCATGTAGCAATTTGTAATTTGGTACACCATTCCTGTCTTCTCTTCTGGTTTGCAAACATGCAGGTAAGTCCATGCCTATCTTATCCAGGTTACATCCCCATGTCTCTGGCACTATACTTGACAAATAGTGGGGGTTCTGATGATAATTATCATCTTTCCATGAATATCTGCAACTTCTTGATTGTTCAATTTGAGATATTACCTAGATAATGTCCCAAACCTTCCTTTTTTCTCAATCACTTGTGTAAAACCTGTATTTTTTCTCTCTGAAAGTTTTGGGATCTTCTCTTTACTCCCTGATTCTTGAATTTCAAGATGAAGTACCTTATTAGGGTCTGTTTTCTTTTACTGAGCTGGACTCTCCAAAGAGCAAATGTCTTGAGCAGTTTCTTGAATGATTTTGCCTCCAAATATCTGAAATTTTTTTAATCAGAGGAGGGGGTAATTTTTCCTGGAGTGATCTCAGTTTCCTGAACTGGTTTGCTCATCTCCTCTTTCCTATTTTTTTGCATGCATATGTGTCTTATTCTACTTTCTTTAAGACTCCCCCAAACTCTCATAGAACTCTACTTCTAAGTGAAATTTTAGTCACTGCTATTATGTGTTTAATTTGCAAGGAATTTTGTACACATGTTCCTGGATATTCTAATTTAATAGCATCCTGATCTTGTTGCATGGATATAATATCCACTGTTATCCCTCAGCCTATTAATTGCTATTTTTATTTTTAAGTTTCTATTTTTGAACAACATCTGTCTACTCTAAGATACTTCTCTCCATTTTTAATTCCCTGTCTCTCATGTTGGAGTCCCTCAAATGTCCAGCACCTATGGCTCATTTTTCAGGGTAGAATTCTAAAAAGTTGAGAGTGGCAGCTCCATGAACACAGGTAGGGCTTCTTGACTGTAGGCCCAGGGAGCCAGATCTGGCTGACTCTTTTCTCTAGGCTTCATCAGATCCCCTGAGAGGAGGCTGCTCATGTTCTGACTGGAAGCTAAGATTTGGCTTCCTGTGTGTTCTTTCCTCCTCCATGCCTGGGGTCTTTCAGTCTGAGACGCCATTTCCCACTCTCCAGAGAATAAAATTCTAAGTATCTGTCCAGGCTGGGGAAGGGCAACTGTCCAGATCAGGGACCAGAGAGTAAATATCTTAGCTTTAGCATGCCATAAAATTTTACTCAAGACTACTCAACTCTGCCATTGTAGAATATCAGACATAGACAACATATAAATGAATGTGCATGGCTGTGTCCTAATGAAACCTTATATGCAAAAACAGGTAGTAGCAAAGAATGATGTTTGTGGTGATAGATATGCCAATTTCCTTGATTTGATCATCAAACACTTTTTATATATATTTATATATCACACTGTACCCCATAAATATATACAATTATTATGTCACTTAAAAATAAATAAAGCCAGGCATGGTAGCGCACGCCTATAATCCCAGCGACTTGGGAGGCTGAGGCAGGAGGATTGCAAGTTCAAAGCCAGTCTCAGCAACTTAGCAAGGCTCTAAGCAACTCAGTGAGACCCTGTCTCTAAATAAAATACAAAATAGGGCTGGGGATGTGGCTCAGTGGCGGAGTGCCCCTGGGTTCAATCCCCAGTTCCAAATAAATAAATAAATAAATAAATAAAATAGGGCTGGGGATATAGCTCAGTTGGTAGAGTGCCTGCCTCACAAGCACAAGACCCTGGGTTCAATCCCCAGCACCATAAATAAATAAATAAATAAATAGGGGCTGGGATTGTGGCTCAGTAGTAGAGTGCTCGCCTAGCATGTGTGAGGCACTGGGTTTGATTCTCAGCACCATGTATAAATAAATAAATAAAGGTTCATCAACAACTAAAAAAAATTTAAAAAATAAAAATAAAATGTTTTTTTTAAAAAAAATTAAAATCCTAAAAAAATAGGTGACAGGCCAGATTTAATCCATGAGCCATAGTTTGAGACCCCTTTTCTAGATCCTACCTCATCAGGGCACTGAGGCTGACCATTCCTGAGCGTTAGGGAGTTCAGCTTCATACATCAGGACGCTCTGAGGCTTTCCCAGTGCTGGCTCACAGTTGTGGCTTTTCCATTTCTGCACGGGCAGTCAGCCTTCATTCATCTGCTTCCCAGCTTCCTAATCAAGGCAGTATTTCCTCTGCTGATCTCTTTGCCCTGGCATCTCAAGCTCCTAGAAGTAGTAGAGACTACTGTATGCATTCAACACACTGTTCTTAACTACCAGGCTTCTCTTAATTTTTTTTAACTTATTAAAATTTATTTTCAGTGCTGGGGATGGGATCTGGGGCCTTATGGTTGCTAAGCAAGTGCTCTACCACGAGCTACATCCCCGCCCTTTTTTGTTTATTTGTTTGTTTGTTTGTTTACATAGATCCCTTGAGTTTCCTCTATACTCATCTAGAACAAACATCGATCAGGGTTTGTTTGGGCTGTGTGTCTTCACTAAACAGTACTTCATTGTTTTTTTAAAATACATTTAAATGCAATGAGTATGCACCACATAAAATGAAAAACTTCCCTAAAGACTGGAATAAAAGAATATTTTTAGCCGGGCGCGGTGGTGCACACCTGTAATCCCAGCACTTGGGAGGCTGAGGCAGGAGGATCGCGAGTTCAAAGCCAGCCTCAGCAACTTAGCAAGGCCCTAAGCAACTCAGTGAGATCCTGTCTCTAAATAAAAAATACAAAATAGGGCTGGGGATGTGGCTCAGTGGTGGAGTGCCCCTGGGTTCAATCCCCAGTATCAAAAAAAAAAAAAAAAGATTATTCTTCCTTTCTGAAGCACACTTTTGGGGGAAAGCCATAGTTCACATGCAGCTGTCAGGCTAACAATGATCCATGAGAAATGGGTATTCAATATACTCATTTTACAGATGGGAAAACTGAGACCTAAAGCCATTAATGTGGATTGTATGTGAGAGAGCTGGGATGCCAACCCAGGCCTTACCTAGTTACTACCATCCTGCTCCCGAGCTGAGGGGATTGACAGGGTCTTCGTTTTGGGGGAAAACCAGCTGACCAGATCCATGGGGGTCAAAGAAGAAGCTGAATGAGAAGAGTGGAGCCCAGGGAAAGGAAGGCTGGTCAGGAGGTCAAAGGCAGTGAGGCTAACGGAACGGACTTGTATTTCAGTGGGGACTAATAGAAGAGGAGACATGCAGGATAATCACAGACACTACCTACAAGAGGGGAGGAACCCTGGGCCAGACAGGACAGAGAGACTGCCCACTCCCTCGGAGGGGTTGTGCTGCCATCTTCGCCCAGGCAGAGCAGTGTGGCTTAGGGCAGCTCCCTGGATTCTTGATTGAACCATGGCCACTCTCTCTGTAGGGCCCAGAGCCTGGGGCCTAGACAGAACATGCAGTCTGCCATGCAAGGTCCCTGCTCTGCAGGCCAGCTCCTCACTCTCAACCCTTCCACCCCAGGCCAAGAGAAGGGAGGCTCTGAAATACACAGGGCTTGCGGGAGTCCTTTGAGCACTCGGCTTCCCACAGAGGAAGGGCAACTCGGATGCCAGGGGCAGTTCTGAGATGTGTGGGATGCAGAGACCCCTGAACAACTGGGCCAGAACACTCAAGAAACTCTCAGAGGGGCAGATGAAGAGCCAGCAGCAAGTCCTATCCTCAGGACCACCCCTTGGACAGAAGCTGCAGAGGGATGCATGGACTGACCAGCAGCTGCATGGAAGGCGAACCAGTATGAGGGCCCTACCTCTTCTTCACCCTCCATCCTTCTGCTCTCTGGTTTCCTCCTCTACAGATGGAGATGTTAATTTAGGCCTCCTAGGACTGCTAGAAAAATTACTAAGAGAGGACTTGCCTAGCATGCATGTACCAATCCCTACAAGAAAAAGAACAGTTACAGATCAGAATGGACCCAGTCCCATCCAGAAGATTGTTTCTGACAGAAAATGTCTCCAAAATCTTAGAGCAGGCATTAGGTTTCCTCTGCCCAGGTTGCTGCTTCCCTGGTTCTGAGAGACAGGGAGAAGTGGGCAGGTTTTCCATCTGTGAATAGCTCCATTTCCCCTCTGCACCCAGAATCGTTTCCAGGCATCTGTGCTCCTTCCTGGGGACCCCACAATGCCTGTACATCTCTCTCTAATATCATTGTATTGTAATTGGCTGTTTCCATGTTATCTCTCAGCTCCTTGTGAATTACTCATGGGTAAGAACCAGAATGTGCTCATTTAAGTATCCCCAACGCCTGGTACAGCACCTGGCAAAGAACGGATTATTAGCACTTCCTTCTCAGATAGATGGACGAATAGATGGACAGATGTACCAGTAGATGGATGGATGATTAAAAGTATGAGTGAAGCCAGGTGTGGTGCACATGCCTTTAATTCCAGTTACTTGAGAGGCTGAGGCAGGAGGATAAGAAATTCAAGACAAATCTGGGCAACTTAGTAAGACCTTGCCTCAAAATAAAAATTTGAAATAAATGACTAGGGATGTAGTAAAGCACTTGCCTCACACATGCCGAGCCCTGGGTTCAATCCC
The DNA here is from genome assembly GCA_020662805.1 of Glaucomys volans. Taxonomy (NCBI): domain Eukaryota; kingdom Metazoa; phylum Chordata; class Mammalia; order Rodentia; family Sciuridae; genus Glaucomys; species Glaucomys volans. The sequence goes on from JAJEJO010000965.1 coordinate 483,753, forward strand.
CAGTACCACACACATAAAAAGAGATGAATGGACAAAGATTGAGAACTTAATAGATGAGTGGATGGAGGGATGATGAATGGATGGATGGACCAATATGCAGACGACTACTTGATTGCCTGGATGAATAAAGTCATTCATTCACCCCAAATAAACACTGAGCAGTTTTCTATGGCAGAATACATGGATGAATGAATGATGACCAGGCAAGGGACCATGAATGGACCAAAAAGGAAAGTTAAACCCAGAGGGAGGGCAAAGCAGATAGCCTAACAGATGGATAAATAGAGGATGAGTTGGCAAAATGCCCACGTGGACAGATGACCCCATGTTCACACGTTCATGGTCTCTTCTCAGCGTGTCACATCTGTGAACTTGTCCCAAGCTCCCAATGAGCCAGGACCGGGAGAAAGAATCCACAAGCACTCTTTTTCAGTCTATTTTTTTTTAAAGTTCTTTCTAAATAAACTTTGAATCTACTTCCAAGGATGTTTGGAAAGAACAGAGATGGTTTTCATGAAGGGTAAATTATAAGTGCTTCATTCGGAGCTGTGTTTAGGGAGGTTCAGAAATACATGCATTCCCCAGAGCCAGTGCTAAAATGCGTATGAGACAAGAAACATATGCCGGGTATGACGATGTCAAGCAGGCTTACTGTGAGCATATGTGCTTTACTGTTGATGGACTATTCGGCAAGTGTTCCAGAAAGAGGCCTTTCCTGAAATGGAGGTCAATGAGAATAGTCCTCCTGCTCATAAATCCTTGGGAAAAAAAAACAGTCCTGTCTCCCACACACATGCAGCTAATTATCAGGGGTCTTGGGGCTCTCCCTGGGGAGTGGTTAAGAGCAGTTTACTGGGGCTGGATCCACTCGAGTGGTTTCCAGCACTAGAAAGAGCATGGAAGCTTGCCCTGGGTTCATAAACTGGCATCCTCCCCTCCCCCATTCACAGAGCAGGAAAGGACAGGTGCCGCACAATAAAAAGGAACAAAGATTGTATTTCTTCCTTTCCTAATGCCTAGCAAAGATCAGACCCAAACACAAGTTACTGAGGGACAGCCTGGAACTGAGAGCCTCTTTGCATGGCCATTGGTGACCATCCACTTGATTCAGTTCATCTGGATCCTGCCTGGGCCTGGGCTAGACATGCAGAAGACCAGGGCAAATTCAATGTGGTCCTTGCTTTGTGGGGCTCAGGGTATAGATGAATGAGCAGACGACTCCATCCCAGGGCATTAAGTACTTAGAGCAAGTAAGTATCACTAGCCCAAGGGTGAGCAGCCAGGAAAGTCAAGACATATTTCTATGTCTTATCTGGGTCTTAAAGGATGAATAAGAGTTCTTCTGGCAAGAAACGGGAGAAAGGATGTTGGAGACCTGAGTAAAACAGCTGTCAGAGATGCAGTGCATCCAGTCCAGATATTCTGACAGAAGATGGGCCTGCAGTGAGTCCTGGAAGCCAAGCAGAGGGTGGGCAGGGCAGGTTGGAGGAGGGAAATCTGGGTCAGCAAGAAAGGGCCTTGCCCAGGAAGGTCTGTGTTCCCAAGACAGCGAGGAACATGTGCATCCCTTGGAAGGGAAGTGGCATGATCAGATCTGTGCTCTAGAAGGGCCACCCTGACTACAGGGTGGAGAATGACCGAAAGGAGGAAAGAGGGAATCAGGGAAGCCAGGAAAGAGGTTGTGACCATAGATTCACAAAGAGATGCTGGTACTGGGCCTGGTGGGGGCAGAGAAGGGCCAACTTGCCATCTTCCTCTTCTTGACTAGGTGACTTGGAACACAACACTTATCTCCTTGTTGCTGCAATTCCACATCTGGAATCTACTGTCACGTGTACCTAAAAAGAACTGATTTTTTAAAAGTGGGAATAGTAATAGTGCCTGCTTCATTGTTGCGAGGTTCATGGTTGATATACGTGCAAAGCCTGGACAGGACCAACACCATCAATGATGCAGAATGACAGCTTTGTCACTTTCCTATTTGAAGGTGGTAGTCTGGAGTCTTAGAAGTGATGGATCTCCCAGCATCCCGGCTAGGGTACTGGATAGATGGTGATGCTGTCCACAGAGACTGGGGAGCCGTTCAGAGCAATTAGGGGATGGAATAAGAGTGAGATGAGTTTAGGCCAATCATCCAACCGCCACTAGAACTGGTGAGGGGTTTCTGTCCCGTCTCTGCTAATCCTGAGGCAGAATAGTGTAAACTCAGAGCATGAGCTCTGGCCCCAGATCACCTTGGACACTTGTGTGGCTCTGAGCCAGTGATTTGACCTCTTGAGGTCAAATTTTCTCATTGGTGATGGCTTCTGCGTCAAAGAGTGGCTGTGAAAATTTAAGGAGAGAGCTGGCATGGTAGGTAACCCATGCCTGTGATCCCAGGTACCTTACCCAGGAGACTGAGGCAGGAGGATTGCAAGTTCAAGGTCAGGCTGGGCAACTTAGCAAGACCCCATCTCAAAATAAAAAATAAAAAGGTTAGGGGATGCAGCTCAATGGCAGAGCGCTTGCCTAGCATGCATGAGGCCCTGGGTTTCATCCCCAAGAGTGCAAAAGAAAAAAAATTAAAATCCAATGAGTGATTTACATGACAGTGCTGGCCAGGGACATAGTAGTTGATCAGTGACTTCACAGCCCTGCAGCAAAAGCAGCAGTAGAAATAATTATCAGTAATTTATGAACCCAGAACTGGTGTCCCCAGGTTTTGTAAATGCACAGCTTGATTCCAACCTCCCTGCACACATAAAAGGCAACATATCATAGTGAAAAATACATGGGGATGGAAATATTTTATAACAAAGAAAGTAGTACTTAAAGAGAAAAAGCTGGAAATGTAGCTTAGTGGTAGAGCATTTGCCTAGCATGGTCCAAAGCCCTGAGTTCAATCCTCAGCACAACAAAAAAGCAAATAAATAAAAACTAGAAAAAGAAGAAACCAACTGACTTTCAAAGTGTGTTTCTCAGACCAGCAGTAAGAGCAACTCCTAGACAGTTGTTAAAAATGCAAATTTCCCAGCCCCACTGAATCTGAAGCCAGAGGTGGCTTCAGAGTAACCCCAGTCCTCCTGCCCCCACAGACCATAGCCCACCCTGCCAGAGCAGCACAGGACAAGGAAGGGAAATGCTTATAGCTGGTGACATCCGGGGGTCTCTGACCAGATGATGGCATCTGGAATAGATGGAGAAATTCCAGGCAGTCCCCATTTTTTCCTTTTAAAAAGGAAAAAGAAGGCAAGTGTTCGGGAATTGAACACAGCTGAATTAGGATCCCAGCTCTGCTGCACACCAGCTGTGTCGCTCGGTGTTGTCCCTTCTCTGTGAGCCTCTTCTGCTTCATCTGAAAAGTGGGGTTGTTGTTATGTCCCTGGCAAGTGCACTGAGCACATTAGACGTGTGCAAACATCTGGATGAGCCCCAGCACATGCATGGCACATGGCAGGGCCCCCCACACGGGAGCCACCTTCCTTGCTTCCTAAAGCATTCCAGCATCCAGCTCCAAGGGAGAAAGGTTTGCCAGAGAGCCCTGGGAGCAGACAGAATGTCAGTGATACCTCCCTACTGCAGAAGCCTGAGCTTGCAGTGTATACAGTGTCCTGCAAAAAGGAGCTCCCACCCTTGACACAGGGCTCCCAGTTTCCCCAGCTGCCCTTGCAGCCCCAGCCCCATGCAGAGCAGTACAAGACCTCAGGAGGTAAATAAAGGCTGCTTGTGTCTGGGACTCTCTGACCAGACTGTAGCATCTGAATAAATGAAAGGACCAGACGTCCCCAGGGTCTCCAGAGAGCAGGGGACTGGGGACTGGGCATCAGAGCCATGATCATTGCCTCAGGGCCCTTTGTGGGTAGAGAAAACATGTCCAAGCTGAACAGCATTTGGGGACCATGGACATTCCCTGAGTGTCCGCTGTTTGCCAAGCCCCAGAGACCAGCACTCCAGGGCCACAGGGCCACAGGGTCTGGCAAGGGGATCCTGTTGACTACTTACGGCTGGCCTGCCTGCACCTCTGGCCTGCTGCACCCCTTTCAGCTGCCCTAGATCCAGGCCCCTGCCCACCGGTGCCTCCCTGACCCTGGCAGCTTCCTTCACCTCTGTCCAGCTATCATGCGAAGCTCCGCCCAGCCCAGCCTCCCTCTTGAAGAAGCCGGTTTCCAGGTACTGAAATGGGAAGTGCCTGGCAGACAGAGTGCATAGCAAGGGCATGAACCACCCAACCGTTCAGGGTCAGCATGTCCTTAAGTGGTCACACAAGTGTCAGAGCCCACCTCCTCATGCTGCATCATGGTTAATGCCTCCTCGGGGAGGTGTTGCTGGCCCACAGAACCTGGGAACAGGACTGACCTATCTCAGGGTCCCAGTACCTGCAGGGCCTCCAGTGGATGCTTTTGGAATGACTACGTGACTAACAGACCTTGGGGTTGGGTATTCTAATTTCCATCCTGAGGCTGAGGCAAATGAAGATCTGAGAAGTTAAATGTCCTCTGTTATCTCAACTTATCATCAAATGACCTTGATAAATGGGATCAGTGTGTCCATTCTTTGGGCTGGGAGGCAGAAGCTCTAGGAAAAAGCCTGCTCCAAGTCCCTAGCAGAATCTTCCCCTTTGGGAAACAAGCTTTGTGCCAGTAGGGACTCTGTCTGTCTTGTTTACTAATGAAAAGGAATCTTAGGAGTCTGACAAGGAATGGCTCAGCAGGGCAGGGGCTATGATCCCAGAAACACTGAGAGGGAGGAAAGGAGGTCAGTTCTCCCAAGGGGCACCAGGAATGAGGAGGGATTCCAGGCACAGGAGCCTCTTTTCTATTTGTTATGGTTTACATGTGGTGTCCCCCAATAACTCTCTTGTGAGACAATGCAGGAAGGTTTGGAGGAGAAATGATTGGGTTATAGCCTAACCTAATCAGTGAATTAATCTCTGATGGGCTCAGCTGAGTGGTAACTGGAGGCAGGTGGAGTGTGGCTGGGGAAGTGGGTCATTGGGGGCATGGCTATGGGGTATATATTTTGTTTCTGGAGAGTGGAGTCTCTCTCTCTCTCTCTGCTTCCTGATCACCATGTAAGCTGGTTCCCTCTGCCACCCTCTTCGGCCATGATGTCCTACCTCACCTCAAGCCCTGAGGAATGGAGCAGGCCTTCTATGGACTAAGACCTTGGAAACTGCGAGCCCTCAAACTTTTCCTCCTTGAAACTTGTTCTGGTCAGATCTTTTAGTCACAGCAGCAAAAAAGCTGATTAAAACACGACTAGAAATTTTTTTTAAAAAAGTTTCTTCACTAAATATAGACTTTGAACTGTGACCCAGCGGTTCCACTCCTAGTTATATACCCCAAAACGTGAAAACAGGTCTCAAACATACTTGTACTTTAATGTTCATTATAGTATTGGCAAAAGGTAAGAAACGGATCAAGCATCCACCACTAGATCAATAGATAAACATGTTACATCCTTGTAATGGAATATTATTTAGTCATAAAAAGGAATGCTATCTGACACACGCTACAATATGACTGAATCTTGAAGACATGTTAAGGGAAATGAGACAGATGGAAAAGACAAATACTATATAATTCCATTTATGTGAAATACCCGATTATCTAGAATAGGTGAATTCATAGAAAGTTGATTAGATGTTACCACAGACTGGAGGTGAGGTGGAGATGAGGAATTATTACTTCATGGACACATTAATCTCAGAGTTTCTGCTGGGCACCTGTAATCCCAGGGACTCTGGAGGCTGAGGCAGGAGGATCACCAGTTCAAGTCCAGCCTCAGCAACTTAGCCAGGCCCCAAGCAACTTAGCAAAACCCTGCCTCAAAATAAAAAGGACTGGGGATATGGCTCAGTGGAAGAGCACTTGCCTAATGTGTGTGAGGCCCTGGGTTCAATCCCCAGTACTACCAAAATAAAATAAGAAGAGAGTTTGGATTGACAAGAACTCTCAGAAATAGATAGTGGTGGTGGCTGCACAGGTACTTGAAATGAACGTCCTTCATGTTCCTGTACACTAAAAAAATGGTTAAAATAGACAACTTCATGTTATATATTTTAGTGCCTTTTGGGGAGGGGGTACTGGTGATTGAAGCTAGTGATGTTTAACCACTGAGTTACATCCCCCCAGCCCTTTCTATGTTTTGATTTGAGACAGGGTCTCACTAAGTTGCTCAGGGCCTCGCTAAGTTGCTGAGGCTGGTTTTGAACTTGTGATCCTCCTGTCTCAGCCTCCCAAGCTGCTGGGATGTCAGGCATGTGCTGCCCACACCCAGCTGTTACTGTCATTTTTTAAATTACTGAATATCAGTCTTAAAAAGTTAAGAAAAGGGGCTGGGGCTGTAGCTCAGTGGCAGAGCACTTGCCTAGCATGTGTGAGGCACTGGGTTTGATCCTTAGCAAGGAAAGCCCAACACATGCTGCACCATGGACGACCTTGAGGACATTATACTAAGGGAAATGAGCCAGATGCAGAAGGACACGTACTGCGCGAGTCCATTTAGGCGAGGTAACACACACAGTTGAATTCGTAAAGGCAGAAAAAATTGAATGGTGGTTGCCAAGGACTGGGAGAGATGGGAGAGAAACTTCCTGTTTAAAAGATACAGATTTCATTTTGTAAGATTAAAAACAATTCTGAAGATGATTGGATGGTGGTGGCATTTGCACAACAAAGTGGAAGCACTTAAAGTCTCAGAACTTCATTCACAAAAGTGGTTAAGATGATATACTTTGTTATCTATTTTTCCATAATTTAAAAAAAAAAAACAATTTCCATGCCAAGAGCCTGTGTGTGCTGGGCAAGTATTCTGCAAGTGAGCTGAATCCCCAACCCCTAAAAATAATCTAAAAAATAGGGGCTGATGATGTAGCTCAGTGGTAAGAGTGTGTACTTAGGATGCTGGGTTTGGTCCCCAGCACCAATTATTAAATAAATAAGAAAGATGTAATCTAACAAAAGTCATTGGATGAATTGCATGACAGGTGAATCGTATCTACTAAGGCTGTTTAGAACACTATGCTGCTGGAGTAAAACTCAGGGGTGGAGCACTTGCCTAGTGTGTGCAAGGAGATGGGTTCGATTCCCAGCACTTTAAAAACAGAAAACAAAAACACCGCAGATGCTGACCACATGGGCCTACCCACACCAGCCATGCAGGGACAGTTGGCCCCTGTCCTGAATACATGTGACCTCCAGGCCCACGTGAGGGCCCAATGGTGATGAAGGACAAGGAGCTACTGCCTTGGAGGGAAAGGAGAATGTGAGAAGCTGCAGAGCAGCAGCCTCGGAGCAGCCTGGCCTGTGGCAGGCAAGGACAGACAAGTCAGACTCGGCTCACAACAGCTAAAACTCTCCAGTGGAAGCCATGGTCCTCAGCCCTGGCCCTGGTGGTCAAGAAAAACAAGTTGTGGATCACTCAAGGCCCCTTGGGAGTACAAGTCAACAGTAAAAGGGAACTGGGTGGCCTTTGCCTCACAGGCCAGGATCTGGGAGCAGGCCCCTCCAGCCCCCTGAATCTTTCCTCTCAGCCTCTCAGCTCCCCCAAATGTTGTGGTCTGCCAAGCTGCACAGCTGAAGTGGCTTCTTTAGACCTCAGAGTCCTGTCAGAGGAAAGCAGTAGAGCAGCCCAGGTCTTGGGAACTACACAGGCTGGCTCCCAGCCCTGGTGACACTGATGGTGAGCAGCCCCTTCCCACTCTGAGTCCCCATCCCAGGATCTGTAAAAGGGAAGGGTGGTGTCCCAGCCTCAAGGATCTGTTCTGATAATTACATGATGTGATGCAAGGATACATTGGGCTGTGTGCAATCTCCTACACACACACACACTTCTTCCCAGTTCAGAAGGGCTCTGAACCAGCAAGGTTGTACATTGCTGGGGAGTCCCAGCACCTCAGCCCTGCCGCCATTTTCCTGAACAGAGTTCACGCATGCTCTGAACAGCAGAGCACCAGGCCCCACTTGGGAACTGAAGCCATGAACCAATAGACAGGAACTGACTTTCTCAGGAGGAAAAAGAGACCACAAACACTAAAAATCAAATGAATGGGCTGGGCATGGTGGCACATGCCTGTAATCCCAGCGACTCAGGAGGCCGGATGGTTGATGAGTACAAGGTAGAGTTGGACAGGAAAAATAATTTGTTTGTTTTGTGTGTACTCAACTTTGCTTTTTGATATTTATTAGTGCATTATAGTTATACCTAGTAGGGAGGTTCATTTTGATGTACTCATAAATGCACTTAACAGTTTGCTCTGTTTCAATCCCCAGGATCTCCTCCCTCCCTCTGTTTTGTTGTTTTCTTTGGGGGGACGGGGTGTTTGTTTGGGTTCTTTTGTTTTTTGTTCATTTTGGTGTTGGGGATCAAACCCTGGGCTTTGCACATGCTAAGCACATGCTCCGCCACTGAGCAACATCCCCAGCCCTGGAGGAATAACTTCCAATGTTCTGTGGTACAGTAGGGAAACTAGGATTGACAAAATCAATTCAATATTTCAAAATAGCAAAAGGAGAGAATTTTAAATGTCCCCTACACAAAGATGTGATGTGTTTGAAGTGATGGATATGCCAGCCAACTAGAATGATCTGATCATTGCATGTCATGTGCATAAACTGAAATGCCACACTGTGCCCCATCAATATGTACAATACTATGTGTTGATTTAAATTTTTCAAGACCTTTTAATCTGCGGTGGGATATAACTCAGTGGTAGAACATTTGCTTAGCTTGCCTAAGGTCCAGCAAAAAGAAGCACATTAAAAAGCAGGTAATTTTGATATAGGTAGGTGACTACAAGAAAATAAAACAGGAATATGTGACAGAGGGTTCTGAGGGCAGGACAGTTTAGACCAAGTGTTTCAGGAAGTGACAAGGAGGAATCAGTCATGCAAATGTGCAGGAGGAGTGTCCCAGGTAGAGGACATAGTCAGTGCAAAGGCCTGGGGGTAGAAATAGGCTGCAGGTTTGAGGAACAGAAGGAAGGTCTAGTGGTCAGGGAGTTGGGGTGTAAGGGCCATGTTGAGAGCCTCCTTCCTCATAACTGCCCCCTGGAGTGACCAACTATCCTTATTTGCTGAGACTGTCCTGGCTTTAGCATTGAAAGTCCCAGATACACCAGGATAGTTGGTCACCCTAATGCCCACTGAAGTTCTTCACCATTCCTTGTGGAAATTAAATCATGCTAGGCCCCACTGGGAGCTGGTGTGTGCTTCCCTCAGGCTCTGTTCTCCTGTCTCAAGGAGCTGGGAATCCAAATTCCAGTGTCCGTAAATGTCAGATCACCTGGGAGCACGTAATGTATGCTGAGTGGTCAGCTCCCCTGACCACCACCGTGTGACTTCCTAACTCCATGCCCACCACTACGTTGACCATACTCCACAGACCTCCAGCTGCTTGGCTTCACCAGCCCTTTCTAGAACCTTCTGAGAAGAGCAGGGTGGGGATTTTGTATGCAGGTTGTCAGGAATTTTCATGAAAATCAAAGCTCACATGAATGGCCTTTTAAGTTATATAAAAAAAAAAAAAAGGAAGAAAGAAAGAAAAAGAAAAAAAAAAAAGCTTTGCATTCTCTGAAAGCAATAAATCCTGGTCTTCGTTAAGTTTGGAGGAATAGATCCGCCCATGTGTCAGTGATTAAGGCTTTGGGGTGAATGAAGAGTTGAGGAATTTGGCATCTTTGGGGTGTGCTGGTTTATGTGCGCCTCGCTGGAGCCTGCTTTCCAACAGGAAACAGGATCCCAGGAGACGGTGGGTCCTGGGAGGGAGCTCGTTTGCAGTAGCACAGATCTGGGGCTGATGGAGCCCCCAAGCCCTAGACCATCTGCACATACAGCAAGAACCATCACCCCAAGCTTGCTGCTGGCCACCACACACCCACCGTAGCAGTGCCACCCACATCCTGCAGATATAGTGACCAGCTATTGCATCCAGCACTACCTTTCCTCTGTAGCCAATACCTCCCTTTGCGTGGGTATGGGATCCTTCCATGTTCCACTTAACCTGACTCTTAGCCTCCACCCTTTGAGAGCCCAAGAATATCCATAGCCCCTCTCTGGAATTCTCTCCCACTTCCTGTCTTGGCCTGATGACCGGTCAGGGCCCCTACAGCCCTGTCAAAGCCATTCTCATGGCCTTGAACCCCCTGGGAGGGAAAGGTCATGGTCTCTCTCGGTCATCCAGAGAGGCAGCTCACTCTTCATGAGAGTTTCTCCATCCTCCCTTCAGCCGCCTGAGCCCTCAGGGGCAGGGGGCTGCCAAGCCTGAGATGTGGCCCATTACTGGTTGTCTTAGGCCACTTTGCACTGCTCCAACAGAATGCCTGAGACTGGGGGATTTGTGAAGAGCAGGAATTGGTTTCTTCCTCTATACTTTTTTGGTACTAGGAATTGAACCCAGGGGCACCTTACCACTAAGCAGCATCCCCAGCCCTTTTTAGTTTTTATTTTGAAACAGGGTCTCGCTAAGTTGCCTAGACTGGCCTCAAACTTGCAATTCTCCTGCCTCAGCCTCCCCAGTCTCTGGGATTGCAGGTGTGCCCTCTCATGCCTGGCCCTCCAGAGGATGATTTCTTACAGTTCTGGAGACTGGAAGTCCAAGGTCAAGCAGCCCATATGGAGTGACAACCACTGTGCTGTGTCATCCCCTGGCAAAAAGCAGAAGGACAAGAAAGCACTAGGGAGAGAAAGAGATAGGGAGAGAGAAGATATGGAGAGGAGAGGGGAGAAAGGGGACTCAAACTCCCCTTACAAGAAATCCCTTCTATAGTAACAGATCAATCCATTCATGAGCACCAAGTCCTCACAACCTAATTACCTCTTAAAGGTCCTGCCCACCAAAACTGTTGCCCTGGCGATGAAGTTCCCAACACATGGTCCTTGGGGGGGGCACATTGAAACCACGGCACTTGGCTTTCCCAACATGGGACACCCACATGGCTTACATAAGTCAATCAAAAGGACCCTGAGTAGCTGCTCTTTTTCAAGTTGAAGGCTTCCAAAAAGCAATGCTTCCACTATGATGCTACTCATACTCTGCTTCTCTGGACACTCCACACACACCCTAGACAAAACCACATACTGAGCCCTGCCACCAGGTCTAGTCACCACTGATGCTGGTCCCCTTCACCTCTGTTCTGTTTCTTTCCAAAAAGTTTGCTACACCCTTTGGATGGGACATTCCATTCTTAGCTCTGACACCTAAACCACAATCTATTTCCCTAAAAAGGAGGAACTCAGGAGGCCAACACTGATGGAGGCAAGAGCCCTGGCCCAGACTTGGACAGATCACTTCACTTTTGGGCCTCAGTTTTCTTATCTGTTAATGGGGCCAATCAGATCTCAAAATGACTCAGAGGATTAAAGAGATAGCAAAAGTACACAGCACATGGCCTGTACAGGCTCAGCACGTGGCAGTCGGCCTCCCCTCCCCACCAGGACCCTTTGGGAGAGGGCTCTTGGGACTCCGGCTGACATAGGGTGGTCGCACTGCAACACTGCTGAGTAAGGGTCTGAACTCCTCAGCCCATTTCAAAGGCTTCATGAAGGCCACTCCTGGCTGACTTGGAGGAATCTGCCCGTAAACTGCAGCCGTTTGGGAAGGCTTCAGGAAGCCATGCCTCAAGGGGCTTGGAGTCATTCCGAGTCTCCAGTGCTGCCCCCAGCATGTGGCCTTTCAATTAGAGATTTAATCCATGGACCTTGGAGGGCCATCCCTGGGCCACTTCCATTTTGTGTGGTTCCTGGCATATTAAAAAAATAAACAAAAACAAATGCCAAGACATGGTTATAAAAGTTGTGGACTAGTTGATCGCTTACCTCTAAAAAGTACCTTCTATGGCTGGAGGGAGCCTTGTGAGCCAGACTGCGTGGCTCCAGTCACTACTAGCTGTATGGCCTCAGAGTCAATGAATCTCTCTCTACCTCAGTTTATTCGTCTGTAAAATGGAGATAATATCATAACCTTCCTCATAGATTTGGTGTGAGGGACATGAGTTAATACCATGGAATCGAGGTTAGTGCCAAGCATAAATAGTCAATAAATGGTCCCCACTAATTCCTGTTTTTATTAAAAACCGTCAGGTCCTGCTGTGACTGGCAGGTACGGTCAATTCCTCTGGAGAGAAGAGCAGTGTCCACATGGGGCCTTTCGTGAATGTGAGATCGGGCCATCCACAAACCCAGCAGCTCCTGGCTCAGACCTTGTTCCTTTGTTCACTCAGTAGCACAAAGTGTGAGCGAGCTCACCAGTTCTGGTCACTGGGCCAGTCAAGATCTTTCACCAGCCTGGACAACACCCAGGTCCCCGACACACTCAACAGGGTGGTGCCTTAAAACCCTGGCAGTCTGTGGCATTGGTTTTTCAAACTGCTTTGGGACCTTGCAACAGAGGGGCATGGTGGATAATCCCAGAAGGGACTGTGGGGACAAAGCAACTTTGGCATGAACAGGATTTGTTGAGCAAGAGGCTGTGATTTTACTTCCCAGAAGACAGAGGCTTCACGGTCCTGGCTGAGCCCAAGTCAGCCTCCCTGCCAGCTCTCTGGGCAGCTGTGCCTGCTCCAGGAGTACCACAGCCCCCAGGCTTACCCCAGAGGCATCCACCACAACACACCTGTCCCCCTCCTCCCAGGGATAAAAGACTGTTAGGCCAAGATACAAACGAGCAGAGAGAACAACCCCACCTGGGTAGGAGTTTTTACCTCTGAGGTTGGTCTCAGACTTGTAAAACCAAATGATCTGGGGAAACATTTTTAGTGATCTGGTCTTAAAAGTTCAAATTCAGGAAACTCCCCACCCATTCTCTGCTTAAGGCCCAGCCCACCAGGACCCCGGGGGAGCTCCAGCTGAAGGTCAGGGAAAGAAGCATCCAGAACCACCTCCCCTCCATCTCCCCCAAAGTTCTGGTCGGTGTTTGCTTTTTGAGAACAACTAGGTCAAGGGGATGTACTAGGCTTGTAATCACCTCACAGAATGATAAGAGGAGTCTGGTACTGGTCGCAGTAGCTGAGAGGTTCAGGGAACAGACTCTGGAGCTCTGGAGTCTCACAGATCTGGGCTCTAGTCCTGGTTCTGCCATTTTTTCATCATATGATCTCAAGGATGCCATCGTGACCTTGGGGGTGCCATCTTCTCTGATTATACAGTGACAGCCAGGCTCATGGTAGACATTCAGCTGTGGTTCCCATGGCATCACCACAGACTCTATCGGGACTCTGTTCCTTGGAGCTGAGAACCCTAGGACTACTTAATTTTTTGTGCTTTTTTTTATTTTAATTAAAATATGCATAACCAAAAATTTACCGTTGTAACCATTTTTAAGCATACAGTTAACGGATCAAGAACATTCACATTGTTATGCAAAAATTACCACCCATCTCAGAACTCCCTTCCTATTGCAAAACCAAAACTCTGTCCCCATGAAACACTAACTCCCCAGCTCCCTCTCCCACCCCAGCCCCCAGCAACCACCACTCCACTTCCTGCCTCTGTGAATTTGACTTATCGAGGAACCTCATATAATGAGAATCATTTGTTATTTGTCCTCTCATGACTTTTATTTCACTTAGCATAGCATCCCCACGGTCCATCTGTGTTGTGGTACATGTCATAATTTCCTTCCTTCTTTAGGTTGAATCATATCCTGTGCGTTGGTCAGTTTTCCATCACTGTGATAAAATACCTAAAAGAACAACTTAAAAGGAGTACAGAGAATTTTTGGTTCATGGTTTCAGAGAGTTTCCATGAGTTTCCATGGTCACCATGGTGACCTGATCCCATTGCTTTGGGCCTGTGGCAAGGCAGGACATCATGGTGTGGGGCATACAGTAGAGAAATCTTTAAGTAAATCAAGAGATATGAAGGGGCAGGGGACAAAGTACAGCCCTCAAGGTCATACCAAGGACCTACCTCCTCCAACTAGGCCTCATCTCCTAAATTGCCACCACTTTCCAATAGCCCAATAAATTATGAATCCATCAACGGATTAATCCACTGATGAGGTCAGAGTCCTCATGATCCAGTCACTTTCCAAAGACCTCCACCTCTGTAGACTGCTTCTTTGGGGACCAAGCCTTCAACAATGAGCTTTTGAGAGACATTTCAGACCCAAACCATAACCCCTATTGTATGTATGACATTTTACTTATCCATTCTTCCATCTAGAGACACTTGGGCTGACTTCACCTTTTTAGCTATTGTGCCTGGGAGCATTGCTTGGCTTCTCTGAGCCTTAGTTTCCCCAATCTATAGGGAGAAAAGAACAGAGACAGATTAAAACATTTTGTGGAAATTTTGAATAGATACAATTAGAAATATTGCACAAAAGTCCCTGCCCTCAGGGGCTGACAGAAGGAAGGAACAGGGTTAAGGGCTGAGAAGCCAGACAGGAGTCCAAGAGGCAATCAGAACATTAGAAAGAGAACCAGGAGCCTGGGCATGCTGTGCCCTGCACAGCCCAGGTGGGGAAGGGTGGCCACAGTTTGTAAGAGGTCAGTGATGAGGCAGGTGTTGCTGGGGAAGATGCCCTCAGGGAAGAGAGGTACAGAAAGGCTTAGGGGACACCATCACTTTCAGAGTCAAGACCTCACCATTCAAATCTCAAAGGAAGTCAGGGTTCAGGGTCTCCCTTTTGAGTTGGCCATTGGTGTGAGTTCTGCAGCCCAACAAGAGATGAAGCTTCTGTGAGTTAGAAATGGTTCCATTTTGTCTGGCCTCAAACAGAGCATAATGCTCCTGGAGCTATTTACCGTGCAGATGGTGGTCACAGGCATCCTGAGTCATTTAGCAACAAGCTGGAGTCCTTGCTGGCCCATGCTGTGCCGGAAACCTCAGGATTTCATGGAGAAATCCTTTCCTAGACTGTTCAGCCTCTGAATTCTGGTGCCCAGGTTTGCAGACAGGCAGTGATTAGGGACAGCCTAGACTTTCCATGGGCTGACCTTACCCTTGTACACTGAAGATAAAGCTGAATCCTGTCCACAAGTTTTCTCAAGTGGAGCTGTGTGTCTCTCCCTGCCTGGAGAACACCAAAAAAAACCCATTTATAGGGCTGGGGCTGGGGCTCAGTGTCAGAGCGTTTGTCTGGCATGTGTGAGGCACTGGGTTTGATTCTCAGCACCACATAAAAATAAATAAAATAAAGGTATCATGTCCATCTACAAAAAAAAAATATTTTTTAAAAAAACAATTTTATCAAGACCCTGCATTTCAATGACCAGGAGCACCTCCAATTGGTTATTTCTTGAGATCCCAAATGAGCGCTCCTTTTGTGTCCTCTGCTGCCAGCTCATCTGTTTACTAGTTCTACAAGGTATATGTAGTTGCCACCATCATGAAACCCTTATCCTCATGGGCTGGGAACCCAAGGTTCAGAGAGGTTGAGTGGCTTGTTCTGACTTGAACAGCTTCCATATCACTCAGGTCTTTTCCCCTCCTGCTCAGGCACCCCCTTAATGTCTGCTGCCCACAACTTCAAAAGTGAGGCTTTGCCAGGCACAGTAGCACCTGCCTGTAATCCCAGCAACTCAGGAGGCTGAGGCAGGAGGATGCCAAGTGTTTTAGTCAGCTTTTTCACTGCTGTGACTGAAAGATCTGACCAGAACAATTTTTAAAGAGGAAAGGTTTATTTAGAGGCTCACAGTAGAGGTCTCAGTCCATAGAAGGTCGGCTCCATTCCTCGGGTCCTGAGGTGAGGCCGAACATCATGGCAGAGGGAAGCAGCTCACATGGTGATTGGGAAGCAGAGAGAGAGGGAAAGTCTTCACTTGCCAGATACAAATATATACCCCAAAGCTGCGGCCTCAAATCCCACCTTCTTCAGTTACACCCTACCATTTCAGTTACCACTCAGTTAATCCCTACCAGGGGATTAATTCACTGATTGGGTTAAAACTCTCACAACCCAATCATTTCTCCTCTGAACCTTCTTGCATTGTCTCACAGGTGAGCTTTTGAGGAACACCTCACATCCAAACCATAACAGCAAGTTTGAGACCAGCCTCAAAAGCTTAGTGAGACTCTTCAGCAACTTAGCTAGAAAAATAAAAATTAAAAATTAAAAAAAGGGAACTCAGTGGTAAAGCACTCCTGAGTAACTCAGGAAATGTAACTCAGTGGTAAAGCACTCCTGAGTTCAATCCCCAGTACCAAAAGACAAAAAAAAAAAAAAAAGGAGGCTTTTCCCATGCTGCTATTGTGACACCCACTGCAAACACCAATGTCCCTATAGGTGCCAACCCTAGACCCAGAGTCACATGGCTCTCATGCAGAAGTGGGGACAACGACATTCTCCCAGCCCAAGCTGGTCTTCATCATCTGCAGACTTGCAGGTGGGACAGTTCTTCCAGCAACAACCTCAGACAAATTCTGTTTTGTTCCTCCCAGACATGGTCTCCCCGTGTACACGTGAACAGGTAAATTAAGACAGACAGTGGCCCTCATGAGGGTCTGAGTCTGCAGCAACTGCAGGAGAGTTTTCCTTCTTGCAGAAACAAGGGGGAGGGTGGAAACCAACAAGGGGAAAACTCTGAGCAGGATTCTGATTTTGCGGGTATTTTAACTGCAGCCAAGCAGTATTTCAACTGTCCTTGAAACCTTGGGAACCACCAACTGACTGTGAAAAGCCCCAGAAGGCACCAGCAGCAGGTCTTTTCACCAGGCTTAGCTTCAGAGTGCACCTTCCTCAGAGGACTGTTGGGGGTATAGCACAGCGCTCCGAGTTCATGTTCACTTCTTGGTGAACAGGTGGTCTGCACCCATACATGCTATGTTAGTCAGCTTTTCATCACTGTGACCAAAATACCTGACAAGAAATTAGAGAAGGAAGGATTTATTTTGGCTCATAGTTTCAGAGGATTCTGTTCATGATCAGCTGGCTCCATTATTCTGGGCCTGAGGTGAGGCAGAACAACATGGCAGAAGGGTGTGGTGGAGGAAAGCTGCTCACCTCATGGCAGTCAGGAAGCAGAGAGATAAAGGCGGGGGCTGGAGAGATGATGAACCCTTCCAGGGCACACTCTCAGGGACCGACTTTCTCCAAATAGGTCCCACCTCCCAGTAGTCCATTTAGCCATCAGTGGATTAATCCACTGATGAGGTCAGAGTTTTCATGACCCAAACACTTCCCAAAAGTCACACCTCTGAATACATGAGACCTTGGGGAACAGTCTAGATCCAAACTAAGAGATGCTGAACCAAGTTCACTGCCTATGGTGGCCTAGAAACTCATAAAGAGCCCTCCTTCAGGTCTTCCACCCCTGCAGCTTGCACAATCCAGTCCTTGTGTATGTGTGCCTTGCTGTTTGCAGCCCGGGTGAGAATCCCCTGAGTCACCAGCTCTGGCAGGCCTCACCACCTCTCTTCCTGGAGCAGATGAGAAAGAAAGGAGGAAAGCACTCCTTTTCTTAAATACTGGGGCCCATCATAACTGAGTGATCCTCTGTCTCCTCTAAGCCCTGGGTCTTGTTGTGTTCTTTTATTTTATTTTTTTTGGGGGGAGGCGGGTGCTGGAGATTGAACCCAGGGCCTTGTACATGCTAGGCCAGCACTCTACCAACTGAACTATATCCCCAAACCCTGGGTCTTGCTGAACTTGACAGTGGAACCTGAGGCCTTCTTACCCACCCAGGCCCGCTTCCTCTCTCCTTCCTTCATTCCTTCAACCACCATCACCTGGTCCCATTCCAGGTTAGGAGAAGGAATCCTCCTAACAGAGGGGGCATGGCATAGCAGAAGGACAGTTGGGAGACAGAGCCTGGGTGCTGTGGAGTTTGCCTGATGCCAATGAGGAAGCAGTCTAGGCTGGGCATGGAGGACGAAGGATGCAGCAGGGTGACTCTCAGGTGGGATCTGGCTTTGCTACCTGGCTACTGGTGATGCCTGCACTTAGGGAAGACAAGTAATGGGAGCTGAACTTGAATTTGAGCATGTTGCCTCCCAGTAGAATAGAAGGTTTGAGTGTGAATCTCAGAATAAAGGGTAGATCAGTTGTCCATTCATGAAGCAGTCACACAAAAGCCTTTACTACTTGGTTTAGATTAGCTACTGGAGAATGCTCAAGAGCCAACCCATTCTTTTTCTCTTATTTAGACTCTTTCAGTTGGAAATCACATCCAGCATGCTGGGCCTGCAGCCCCACAGGCCCTGCACGCTCAGTGACATCCCAGCCCCACACTGCTCCACGCCTGCTGGGAGCTGGGCCCAAAGGCTCTGGGAGGTGGAGCACTCCACCCTGCCAGGGCAGCCACCCGCCCTGCTAGCATCCCTTTCCATTGGGCCTGCTGCCTAACCATGCCACCCAGGAGAACCACCCAGACAAATCCATTCGTTCAGCCACCTCGATGAAGTCAAATCTGGCTCTAGTTACCCAGACGGAGAATTTTACAGTTGTACCCAGTGATGACCATCACAAAACCACAGTGCTGGTTTCGCTTCAGGTCAGAGAAAGCCCATCTTATTCTCCCCCTCTAGCCCCTTTCCTGGCATGCCCACACCTGAGACCCAGGACAAGTGACCTGACTGAGCCAATCATGGGCATTCTGTGGCCTGGCAAGAACCCTGAAACTTGAGGAATGAAAATAGGTCTTTTCCCTGCTACAAGCAAAGGAACACGATGCTGAATGTGCTGATGGGGTTCCTGTTTCCATACCCTCCTCACCCTGAAAATAAATGTATCCACAGAGGAGAAAAGGACACCAAGGATGCAGACCAGCCCGTCAGACAGGGGGCTTACTTATTCTATATGACTAGTTCATGAGATTCCCAGGCCTCCTCAGCCCCTCCCAAGGTGCTAGAGAGGGGATAAAGATGGGTGCTTGGGCTACCAGGGACCTGAGCCATTGGTGAGACACCAGGTGGAGATGTTAGAGACACAGTTAGCCATGCAGTAAGCACAGGTGTTCCAGGCCTTAGCCTAGATTGTGGACGTGGGGGGCACTTCATAAGCTATAAAACCCACACAGGTGTGACAAGCGATTTTTATGGGGGTGCTGGAATATGGCCCCACCAAAGAAACATGGCCCCTGGGAGTGGAGGAAGGAAGATGCAACAAGGTGACTCTCAGGTAGGATCTGGCTCCAGACTCCAAATTCAAGGTCTGTACCCAGGATGAGGGAAAATCAAGGGGTATGTCACTGGTGTGAGTTTCTCCCCTCAAGATTCAGGGTTGTGAGGCTCAGCACATTTTAAACGTTTAAGTTTTGTTCAACCATTCTGACCTCAAGCCCTCAGCCCATTAGTCTGGCAGGAAATTCACTGTCACCTTACCCATGGGCTGAGTATGTTTCTGGGTCTAGCAAAACACTGAGGGGCCTCTCCGCACACTCCCTCGGAAGCTTCCCTCCTCCCCATCCAGAGCACCCCTTTATCCAAAGTCAGGAAGCACCTCTTATCCAAGACTAAATCTACTTTTCTGCTCAACCAGTCCCTGAGCCAGAGTTGTAAGGGCATGACCTTCCACTCAAAAAATGGGGAGAAGGAAAAAGGGAAAGACACATACACTCATTTTTCCATGGACCACCAACCTCAGACTTGATTCATGGCCAATCTCCTGCATCTGCTCCAAGGTTATTCTGGGAATTCATGAGAGATTTTGAGGTTGACTTTTGCCAGAAAGGGCAATGCCTTATAATTCCTGCCTCTCTGTGGCCTTTGTGCCCAGCTCAGAGCCTACCATGCCATGATCAGGCAAGACAAGACAAAGGTACAAATGTCATTTACAAATTGCAATATAGTAATTACATACAATTTCACCTCTGCATACATTTTCCTCTAGGAAAATGGGAGAATCAGGAATAATTAGACTAAGAGGGCGGGAAGGAAGGCAGAGCATATGACAAAGGGACGCCAGTAAAGTCTGCAGTGAGCTGGAAGAGAGGTGACAGGATGAGGGACACTGACAGAGGCCTCAAGGCCTCCACTCTGCAACGAAAGGTGAGGACCCCAAACCCAGGGCAGAGAGCTGGCCAGCATTCAGTGGCCCAGAGTCCTTCAGTATCAAGGCCACTTGGTTTCAGGGACCAACATGAGTGGAGGGCTAGAGGTGGAGGCAGGATGATCTGCAGTTGAAAATTCAAAAAGGCTTAAAACAGAGGGATGGGGCTGGGGTGTAGCTATGTGCAGAGCACTTGCCTAGCTTGTGTGAGGGGGCGGGTTCCATCCCTAGTACTGGGGGGGGGGAAATAGTCTGGATGAAGGACTGGATCACATGCTGGTGTGCACTTGACCTACAGTAAAGCACAACAAATGTATAAGCATCTCCCTGAGCTGGTGGGAAGGATGGAACTGAAGGTTCCAGTGGATGGTAGTGGAAGGACAGTGGATGGATGGCATAGTGCCTCTTATCACCAGATTTAAGCAATTGAAATGTCTCCATAGTGTCTGTATTGGTCCTGATTGTGTTGGCATTTTTTTTTTTTTTTTTTTTTTTTTTTTTAGGAATACCAGAAAGCATTTGTCAGGACTTTCCTAAGAAAATTCCCTCCCTCAGCCTTCTTTGTCTCATAAGTCCAACATTTCTCCGCTGTAAACTCTCTCCTGCCTCAGGAGTATCCCCAGAGTAAATCTTTTTGGTTGGGGAAGGAATTGTGAATGAATAAGTGAGCAGATGATTGGATTACAGTGAGGAGTGAGGAATGCAGCCCAGCAGGGAGGGAGGGCCTGCAGGAGCCAGGGCAGGTTGCAGCAGAAGTAAGCAATTTCTTCTCTCCACCACCAGCAGGCGAGCCTCACAGCAGGCTGCTCCCAGGATGCTGTCACAGGTGTGGGCAGGTGGGCCCGGCAATGGGGAACCAGCACCCGGCAGGCCACGCCCAAGCCCACTGACTTCCCTTCTCAATGAACCCATCCTTGTTTTCCTATCTAGGTGCCCCTGGACGGCGTGGCAAGCCCGGAAGAAGAGGCGACCCTGGTGAGTCCCGGGTTTTCTTAGTTTCTAAACCAAGGCTGGGAAGACCACAACTGGCACAGAACCTGCTACGGGTGTCGGCCACCTACTCCCCACCTTTAGTCCTACCCTTCAGTCCTGGGTCAGTTCTTCCTCCCCTTTCTAATGCCAGCTGCTGTCCCCAGAGACCACAGTGCCCAGTACTGTCTTTTCTTGGCTTCATGACATCCATAATTCCAGGACCATCCCATCTCTGCCCTCAACCACCCCCTGAATCTGTTCATCGGCCTTAGAAACTTCAACCCCTCGTCAGCCACTCTGAAGTAGCCTCTGCTGTGTGGTGGGCAGTGACGACTCCGCCAGCCTGCAGTCTCTGCCATGCTCCATCGGCCTGCCAGAACAGTTCTCCCACGTGTCTCACCCTCCCCAAACTTGGCCTCTCTTCCCTTGGCAGAGAGAGCCATCAGGAGGAGGCTCTTCCTCCTTCCATGCAAACTGCATTCTGACGCACTTGTCTACACCACCTTCCTCCCCATCATTTCCATTTCACCCAAAATAAACTCAAACTGCACAGTCCCCAGTAGTTTCCCCACTCCCCCACCTGGCTCTCAGCAACTGAGGTGTCAACCCTGTCCCTTCTGCCCCTTCTTCATCTCGCCCAAAGGCCACATTTAATAATGGCTTCCTCACGGCCCAGCAGACGCTCCGCAGTCCTTAGCTTTCTTAGTTACTTACTTCATTTCTTCCTTTCTTTCTTCTCTGTATTCAGTAAATGTTATTTGCTTATTTAGCAAAAAGAAAGAGTCCCTCAGAACACTCACATGCCCCCATCCCTTTTCTTTTTTTTTTTTTTTTTTTTTTTTGGCACTGGGGATTGAACCCAGGGGCACTCGACCACTGAGCCAGATCCCCAGCCCTATTTTGTATTTTATTTAGAGACAGGGTCTCACTGAGTTGCTTAGGGCCTCACTAAGTTGCTGAGGCTGGCTTTGAACCCGCGATCCTCCTGCCTCAGCCTCCCAAGTCGCTTGGGTTACAGGCGTGCGCCACCGCGCCGGGCTCCCCCATCCTTTTTCATATCCCTTTGTACTAGTGTCTGGAATAGAAGATATACACTACAGGTGGATTCTAACAATCTCAGCATCAACAGAAGGAGCTGGAGAGTACGAGTATGGATAAGAGAAATAATCAGGGCTGTGGCAATATCGGTGCAAAATTTGCAAGTCAGATGAAACATTCACTGCTTAAGGACTATCCTATTTTTAAGTGTGATAGCTTGATTATGGATACCTTAGCATTTCATTTTCCTAAATATCTGGGGCTGCTTAGAGAAAATGCTTTAAAGGTTTATATTATTTGAATCAGTGATTCTTTGATCACAATCCTAGTATAAAATCGTTTTCTCTTTAAAATAACATCTTTGTCTTTCTTGACCTTCACTGTTGGTCACTTCCCCGCTGCCCTGGGTATTTCCGGCTCCATTCTGGGCCAGCTTTGCTCCATCTCTGACGTTAGTCATGGCTTCCTTTATGGGACTCCACTTGCCTCTTAAGTGAATCCACCCTGGCCCTCTCCTCTCCTCTGTGCCCACAGTCTCCCACTCCCATGGCTTCAGCTGCTCCGTGACACTGAGGACAACTCTCTCCCTGCCTAACGCCCAGTCCTTTCCTCTGGGACTCTGCTTCACCAAACCCCAGCACCTCCTCCCATCTTCTCTGCTCCAGCATTGCCACCTCAGGGAGGAGGCACCAGTCACCTGCTCCCCTGAGCAGACGCCAGCATCCCCTGAGACCCTTCCTTTCCCAACACCAAGTCCCCTTCAGTCTCCTCCTCAATGCATCTCAGTCCTGTGCCACCTTCTCTGTCTCATGGCCACAGCCTCCAGCACCTCTGCCCCGACTCCCCAGCCCAGGTCCCCCACATTCAGCCTCAAGGTAGATGTCCAGGTTCCTGTCACCTCTTATCTCCTCCCCCTGCCCACTATGTTTCCTCCTTTGCCTGGACTCTTACTCCAAGTTCATTTCTGTTTGTCCTCCAAGTCAAGTTCAAGCAGCTTCTACAGAAAACCTTCTTTAATCCCTCTGGCTAAGGGTTATCACACCGAGTGTCCAGCATCCAGCAGGTGAATGCATGGGTCGATGAATCACGAAATGACTGCCCTGCCCTTAAGCAGCTTCACAAGGAGGGCTTAGTGGCCCGAGGGAGCCACCACCAATAGGACCCCAGGCTGACTGGACCCCAGAGAATCCAGGGCAATTCTCTCAGAACCTCAGACTCTTCTCCCCAGAGCTGGGCAAGTTCAATAGTAGGAAACACCCCTGTGTTTCTCTTTCTGCCTTGACTTCCAGAAACTGAAGCTGTTTTATGTTTTATGCTAGAACTTCCGTCAGTCTGGGTTTTGTGTTTTCACCCCGCTGCACTCCCACCCTACCACATACACCTTCATCACTCGGCTCCTATTTTCTACCATCATAAAAGATCTCACTGCCTTTTATTGTAAGCCCCCTGACATTCTTTGGAAGGGAATGAGGAATACATAGTCACTTTTTAAAGGACAAAGTAGAGTATGATTCAGCTTACTGAAAAACCTATTCCAAAAGGGCAATGGATCTGAGTAGACACTTCTCAAAAGAAGACATACCGAGTCAATGGTTTCATGAAAAAAAAAATGTTCAATATCACTGATCATCAAGAAAGTGCAAATCAAAACCATCCCCATAATCACCTCACCCCACCCTCGTAAGAGTGGCTATTATCAAAAAGACTAAAAATAACAAGTGCTGGCGAGGATGTGGAGAAAAGGGAATCCCTGCACACCATTGGTGGGAATGTAAATTGATGAAGCCATTATGGAAAACAGTATGGACGTTCCTGAAAAAATTTTAAACAGTACTATGATCTGATCCATCAGTCCAGTCCTGGGTATTTATGCAAAGGAAATGAATTCAGTATGATGAAGGCATCTGCACTCTCATGTTTACTGCAACACTATTCACGATAGCCAAGAAATGGAAATAATCTAGTGTCCATCAACTGACAAATGAATAAGGAAAATGTAGCACATATATAACATGGAATATTATGCAACCATAAAGAGAATGAAATCTTGTCATTTGCAATAACATGGAACTGGAGATCATTATGTTAAGTGAAATAATGCAAAAAGACAAGTACAGCTTGATCTCACTCATGTGGAATCTAAAAAATTTATCTCATAGAAGGGTAGAGTAGGGTGATGGGTGGCATTGAGGAAATGTTGATCAATGGATACTAAGTTACAGTTAGATAGGAGCAAGTATTCTGGTGTGCTATTGCTCAGGAGTGTGACTATAGACAACAATAATGCAATATATATTTCAAAAAGCTAGAAGAGCCAGGTGCTCCTATAGCTGATGCCTATAATCCCAGCAGCTTGGGAGGCTGAGGCAGGAAGGTCTTGAACTCAAAGCCAGCCTTAGCAAAAGCAAGGTGCTAAGCAATTCAGTGAGACTGTGTCTCTAAATAAAATACAAATAGGGCTGGGGATGTGACTCAGTGGTCAAGTGCCCCAGAGCTCAATCCCTGGTACCAAAAAAAAAAAAATTTTGAAGAAAAAATAAAATTGTATTGTGCATCACAATTCTGTGAAGATACTGAGAATTACTGAGGTGTACACTTTTAAGAGAATGAATTTTAAGGTAGAGTTGACTCTCTGTATCCACAGGTTCTGGATGCACAGATTCAACCTATGACAGGTGACCTGCTATGTATTGGAGCTCCATACTCACCTCTGTCCCGAACACATACAGACTTTTTTCTTGCCATTATTCCCTAAACAGTATAGTGTAACAACTGTCTACCTAGTATCTACATTACATTAGGTATTATAAGTCATTTGGAGGTGATTTAAAGTATACAGGAGGACATGCGTAGGTATTATGCAAATACTACACCATTATATAAGGGACTTGAGCATGCATGGATTTGGGCATTTGGGGAGGTCCTGGAACCAATCCCTGTAAGATACCAAGGGACAACCATATATTAATTATATCTCAATAAATCTGTTTTGAGTTTTGTGGCACTGGGAACTGAACCCAGGACTATTCACACTGATAAGCAAGTGTTCTACCACTGAGCTACATCCCCAGCCCTTTTGATTTTTTATTTTGAGACAGTGTCTCCCTAAGTTGCCCAGGCTGGCCTTGAACTTATAATCCTTCTGCCTCAACCTCCTGAGTAGCTGGGATTACAGGTGGGCACCACCACACCTGGCTATTTTTGTTTTTTTAATGTATTTACATTTTACCCAAACTTTTAATCAGCACTACTAACTGCCGTACCCAGTTTCTGAGCAGAGTAATTTCCTGAACTGACCTCCATGCCCAGACTGGCCTGCTTGGCACTGGATTCCAGAGAGGATGCTCTGTGCCTGATCATCCCATCACATCCAGACTGCTGGAGTCCTGTTTGGGGTGCCATTAAAATCAGAGTGTCTTCAAGTCTGTTGTACAGTCAGGGTTAGTTCTTCAATATGATACCAAATGATGGAAAACTGACAGCTGTGTTTCTCTTCTCCCTAAGATCTAAGGGATACTTGTGCACACACCAGAAAGACAGAATATGCTATCATTCCATCCTGCTCTTGGTTTTGTGCCTCTTCCACACCAGTGCTGTGTGGAGCACTTTACATACACACTGTCTGTTGTTCAAACCTCCAGAGAGGCAGAGGTGGTTGCTCCCACATTTCACAGAAGCAAACTCCTATCACTTTGTCCCTGCTCATTAACTCAGAATTGCCTCTAGATTTGCCATTTCTCAGCCTTATTGCATCTACCTGAAAACTCAGTTTAAAAGCCCTGACAGGCTTTTTAATTTTTTTTCCCTGCTCCTTTGGGAAAAAGCCCCTGAGAAACACAACTGAAGGTTCTTGGCTTTATGGTGGGAGGGGGTTTGGATTTTTGAAAGTTGAGACCCAGGGTGTGGCATCTTATCTAAGCTGGCTGAATGAGAGAGGCAGAGGTCCTGTCCCAACCCGGCAGGGAAACAGAGAGGAGCAGGTATGGTGCTTACGCGGGAACAATGATACCAGCCACCAGCCCCCACCCCCAGTGCTGGACCAGGACCTGCCAGGCTGTGGGTTATACTCTTCCCAGTTGGCTTTTCCAGGAAAGCTGAAAGTGCCCTTTGGGAAACACTGGGAAACTGATTATCCCCAGAGGAGCTAGGAAATCCAGGTGGGCATCGTGGACTCCCAGACCCACCACCTGCCTCTGCTTACCTGTCAACACTGAGCAGACAACTTCCCATCAAAGCAACACCTCCTAACCGTTAGCTCCCAGTTTGGGAAACCCTGTCGGGCTACATCCATCCCATACAACAGGCCCCAGAATCATTGAATCCTCTACTTCCTCAGACCTTTTTATTTATTTCCCAAGTCATCTGGCTCTTATTTAATTGCTCCCACATTTCAGTGCTGGGAACATATGTTTGAAAGTTTTGTGCAGAAGGGCTGGGGTATAAAACACACTGTGGGACCAGGCAATGGGGATTAACACAGCCAGCCTCACTTTCCAAGCAGAGACCCCTGCATAACCTGAGCCACAGCCCCTGCCCATCCATCACTCTTGGGTGCCCAGCTGCTGCGGGTCGTAGACTCCATCTCCAGAGGCTGTGGCAGACCCAGCACAAACTCCATAGAACCGAGTCGAGTGCAGAGCCACTGGGCAGCTCCTGTCCCTCTTGCCCTCATCTGATCAGCACCTATTTAAGTGCTCGTTCCTGCCCGGTCCTGCTAGGCGGCAGGGAGACTGCATGAAGCAGGCAGATGTGGTCACAGCTGTGAGGAAGCTCCCTTGCTGGTGGGGCTGACAGACAATCATCCACACTCAAATAAATGGATTTAATCATTACAGATTGTGGCAAGTGCTAGGAAGGAAATAAACAGGGAGGTATGATAGAAACCAATGGAGACGTCATTAGATGCCACGGATGTGGAAGGCTGTCCAAAGTGGTGATAATGAAGTCATGCCCCGTAAGTGCAGGAACACAGCAGATGTGAACATCCTAAGACCCAAGAGAACTGGCACCTTGGGGGACTAAGAGATGAGTGGAGCAGCGAGCAGTTGCCCATGGCCTCGGGATTAACAAAGGACTGGGCCACGCAGAGGAGCATTTGCAGGAGTTTAAATCTTTTTGTCATGGGAAGCCCTGGGGAGGGTTGGGCTTTTTTTTTTTTTTTTTTTTTTTTTTTTTTTTTTTTTTTTAAGGCTCCTCTGGGTGGTGAGGCTGGGTGCCCAGGGGTCCAGTTAGAAAGCTGTGACAATGACACTGCTGTGAAGCAGTGGCAGTCTCCTGAACTGGTGTCAGTGGGGCCCAAGAGAGGTGCTGTGTCTGTGTTTTGGAATCTTGCAAGTGGACAATGGGATCTGCCTCTGCAGTGCTGCTGTCCATGCTCGCCACCCCCTCTCCAGAGACTGTGGAGCATGCCATGGACTTAGGGTCCCACAGGACTGCTTCCAGCCCAGACTACCCCCTTACCAGCTGGGTGATCTCAGGGGAAGTTCAGTACATGATAGGGAGTTCTTTCTGTCCAGCTCAGGAAGACATACCTCTGGGCATAGTAACCTTTTTGAACCTCAGTTTCCTCATCTAAAAATGCACCGGGTGAGATTGCCACAAGGGTTACATGGCATGGTCTGACTCTCTACCCCTCCTCATCTCCTCTGGGATGCACCTTATACAAGGCCCCTGGGCTCTGCTCTCTTAGCTTTCAGATGAGCTTCCTTGGAGGGAGCGTGGAGGTATGAGGAAAGGCAGCAAAAGCTGGGGACCAGACAAAAACGTAGAGTTATTTCCTCTCCATGTTCAAGTTTAAGTGTATTGACTTTTCTTCTTACATGGATCCATGAGGTAGAAGAGTCCCCACCACTCCTGTCTTCCAACTCCTCAGCTCCTGACTTGGAGACAACCTCCATAACCACTTTCTTGTGTTCATGCCTGAAGATGGTCCATATTCATACAAGCAAAAGCCTACATTTTTTTTTTTTCTGCCATGCTGGGGATCAAACCAAGGGCCTCATGCTTGCTAGGCAAGCACTCTACCCCTGAGCCACATCCCCAGCCTAAATCTGCATATTTTTTTAGCACAAAAGGTTGCATGTTTTATGCTATTCAATATCTTTTTTAAATGTAACAATACATCTTGGAGATCTATAAAAATGTATCTTTTTCATAGCTCCATGATGTTCCATTTATAGATATACCATCTTTCATTTAATTAATGCCATTTTTTCTGTTTCTAATGTTCTTGATATCTCAAGTGATTCTACAATGAATATTTTGATATACCTGTCCCTTTTTTTTGACACAGGATCTCACTGTGTTGCTTAGGGCCTTGCTAAGTTGCTGAGGCTGGCTTTGAACTTCGATCCTCCTGCCTCAGCCTCCCAAATTGCTGGGATTGCATGTGCCATCATGCCTGGCTATACCTGTTTTTTTACGTATATGTTGTTTCTACAGAACACATTTTAGGGGGATAATTGCTGTGGCAGTTAGCATATGCATTTTATTTTTCTTTTTTTGGGGGGGTGGTACTGGGGATTGAACCCAGGGGCACTAGACCACTGAGCCACATTCCCAGCCCTATTTTGTATTTTATTCAGAGACAGGGTCTCACTGAGTTGCTTAGGGCCTCGTCGTTGCTGAGGCTGGCTTTGAACTCACGATCCTCCTGCCTCAGCCTCCCAAGTGCTGGGATTACAGGCATGCGCCACCGCGCCTGGCAGCATATACATTTTAAATCTTAATATGTATTGCCAAATACTCTATTGATAACATTCCAATTTATTCTCCCTCAACAGTGTGCAAGATGACAGTCCTTATTGCTTTCACATGTAGTTCATCAGTGCTATGGTTTGGGGGAAGCTCCTGTGTTAAAGCAGGAATATTCAGAGGTTAAAGGACTGGATTATGAAAACTGTAAGCTAATCGGTCTGTCCCAATTTGGACAGACTAACTAGGTGGTAACTGTAGGCAGGTGGGGCATGGCTGGAGGAGGTGGGTCACTGGGGATGTGCCCTGGAAGGGTGCCTCTTCCCTGTGATCCCTTGCCCTCTCTCCTTCTGCCTCCTGGTCACCATGAGTACCATAGGGGCCTCACCCTTCCACCACAGTGTTCTGCCTCACCTTGGACCCAGAGTAACAGAGTCAACAGACCACAAACTAAACCTCTGAAACCAATTTTAACCTTAATTTCTGTTATTATGAAAGAGAATTTGCTTTTGTAAATACAAAAATACAAAAACTAATCCTCATGCACAATTCATATTTCTAAGGGCTCTTTGTATTTTCTGACCTGTGAACTCCCAAGTCATATCTTTGAACCATTTTCTATTAGGTTGGTGATGTTTTGAGAGTTGATTTGTGGAAGTGTTTTTATTTCAGGGATCTAGACTTTGTGACATGAGTTAGATATATGATTCCCCATTTGGCCTTTGACTTTGCAAGGTTTTTTTGCCTTGCAAAAAAAAAAATTTTTTTTTTTTTGCTGTTTTTGATTGGATCAGACATTTCTTTTATGGTTTCTGGATTATGAACTGTAGTCAAGAAAGCCTGCCCTTCTTCAGGGTTAGAAAAAATATTTTCCACATTTTCCTCTAGGAGTTTCATGATTTCTTCAAACATGTAAATCTCCAATCCTTTTGGAATTCATCCTGGTTTATGCTGAGGCATTGGTCCAACTTCACTTATTCCTGGATAACTACCAGTTTTCCAGCCATCTCCTACTAATGACACACCTCTCCCATTTCAAGGGGCTCCTGTGGAGTGTTGCAGCCTGGTGCTGGTGGAGAGGGCAGATCCCTGCATGGAGGTCATGATGGGATTTAGACTTTGTACTTAAAAAAAAAATGAGACAGTTGAGAGGGGGAGTGTCATGATCAGGCTTGCATTTGGAAAACGTCGCTCTGGCCCCAGAATAGAGGCTGGAGTGGCAGAGGGTCACCACATTTGAAACATGTCTGAGCTCAGTTGCATCTACCTCATTGCTAGTAGATGTCAACCCCTGGGTCACCTGTCCTCTCTCCAACACTATTTCTGGGTGAATTCCTGTAAGTTCCTTTCTCCCCCTTTAGGGGTTTCTGTATTTGACTTTTTTAATTGACAAATAATAATTGTACATATTTATGGAGCACAGTAATATTTTGATACATGTATACGATCTGTAATGATCAAATCAGAGAAATTAGCATATCCATCATCTCAAATATGCATCACTTCTTTATATTGGAAACATTCAAAAACCTCTTTTTTTGCTACTTAGACATATAAAAGATTACTATTAACTACAGTCACCCTACTATGCTATAGAAAATAGCTGTAACCCTCCTATCCAACTGCATTTATGTACTGATCCATCAACAATCTCTCTCTTCCCATCTCCCTACCCTTCCCAGGCCAGTGAATCTGGAGACTCACATAGAAGACCCTCACACATGCTGGCCTTTGGGGTCCATGTCCTCTCTTCCAAAGAGTTGGACTTCCACCTGACCACCACAGCCTCCCACTGCCTTGACCTTGCCCAGTATCTCATCATCACCATCAAAAGCAGTCCATGAATCCTCAGTTCACAGTCCAGCCCACTCCCTTACAATCCTTCTACCTTACTCTTCTTCAAATCCATGCATCCAACACCTTGTCCCATGCCCCTCGTCTCCTCCAACTTGATAGCACTGTTAGCCTTTCAACCTGCCCCCTGCTCCCTTTCACCTCTCATTCTCGCTCAGCAAAGCTCCACTCCTGGTCAAACCCAGCCCTCCACATACCCAGCTCCAGCACCCACAAAGCTCACAGGACACCACTGGGTCAGCTCACTTTGAATCCCAGACCCCACAGCCTCCTCCATCCTGGTCTCCTGGGGCTGATAGCCTCACTCCCTACTTCTCCAGAGCAGTGGGTGCCATCAGAAGAGAATGTCAGTTAAACTCCCACATCCTCAGCCACACACCCAGCAGCCCTGTGCTCTGCCTCCCTACCCACTGCCAAGGTTGGACGGGGTTGGACGGTCCAGGCTCCCTCACGTACCTGCGCCCCCTCTCTGCACCAGCCCCTCCTGCCTCCTCAAGAGCTTTGCTCCAGGAATCTCCCCTCTCCTACTTGTTGAATCTCTCCCTCTCCGCTAGATGACTCCTGTTAAGTTAAAAAAAAAAAAAATCACTTCTCTGGACCCCATGAAAACCACAAAGCATCCACTCTGATCTTTTGCTTCCACCTTGCAGCCCAACTCCTCAAAAGCACTGACTGTTCACATTCCTCCCTCTTCTCCCCTCACCTGTCTGCAGTCAGGTTTCCGCCCCCATCACTGTGCACCACACAGGCGATCACTCCCTCCTCCTCAGGACACTCTCTCAACTTGGCTTCCAGGACTTCCTTCTCTTCTCCCCAGCTTCTCACTGTTGGGGTGCCCCCAAACACTCTGTGTACCAAGCTGAGCTCCTGATTCCTTCAGCAAAACCTCCCCATCACAGTCTCCCCACCTCCATGGATGGTAACCCCGTCCTTTGGCCAAAACCATGGCATCTTCCTTGACTTATCTCCCTCACATTCTCCATTCAGTCTGTTGGGAAATCCTCGAGGTGCCACCTTCAGTACTGATCCAGACTCCAACCACTTCCACCCTGTTCGCTGCTTCCGCTGGATGGGAGCCACCATTCTCTCTCCCCTGCATTGCTGTAAATAGCCTCTGGATTCTCCCCCTGCTGCCCTCAGTGATCTTCTAAAATGCTAGCCAGGTTATATCCTCTCTCTGGTAAAGACCCTCCGAGGGC
The DNA here is from genome assembly GCA_020662805.1 of Glaucomys volans. NCBI lineage: Eukaryota > Metazoa > Chordata > Mammalia > Rodentia > Sciuridae > Glaucomys > Glaucomys volans. The sequence continues at coordinate 515,417 of JAJEJO010000965.1, forward strand.
TCCCATTGCAGAAATGAGATCGAGTCCCGGAGTGGCCGACGAGACCCTGCCCAGTCTGTATCAGCCCCGTTGCCTCTGCAGCTGCCTCCCATTCTCTTCCAGTTCCATTGGCCCCTTGCTGCTCCTCAAACACACCAGCCACCTCCTGCCCTTGGGTCTTCCCTCTGCCTGGCACCTACTTTCCCCAGGAATCTGTCCTGCCACGACCTACACTTCCTTCAAGCCTTAGCTCAGATGTCACCTCAGGATGACATTTTCCTGAGCATCCTATGGCATGTTCCAATCTGCCCCTCCCCAACACAAACAGTTCCTCCTTTCTTAGACACTAAGTGCCTCTCTTCTTCTATAATTCGGATCACCTTCCTAGTGATTTGTTATTATTATTTATTCGTTATTATTATTTATTATGTATCTCATCTGTCACTCTCACTAGAAGGGAAGCTCCATTAGGATGGGGATTTTTGCTGTTTTTACTGGTGTGTCCCAGGCGCCTAGAACATGGTTGGCAGAGGGCAGGCACTCCTTATCCATGGAATGACTGGCTAGGGAGGCCAGCCAGGAATCACTGCAGCTGTCAAGAGAGAATCATAATACAGTTGAGGGTTGTGGTGGTGGAGAGAGATTGGTGGATGGATTCCAGAGTCGTGGGAAACAACAGGCCAGCACCATCAGTCCGATAGTTCCAGCTACTTGAAAGGCTAAAGTAGGAGGATCATTTGGACCTGGGAGTTTAAGGCCAGCCTGGGCAACATAGTTAGACCTGGTCTCAAAAATAAATAAGTAAAACTTAAAAACAAACAGAATATACAAGGGATGCATGAATAGATTGGGGATGGAGAGCATGTCAAAGGTGGCGACTCATTTTCCAGTTCACACAACTAGATGGATGGTGACATCCTTCCCTGAGACCAGGAACCGTGGAAGAGGAGCCAGACTTGGGGAAGAAGATCATGAGCGTGGCTGTGCACCTGTGTTGGGGGAAACAGAATCATCCAAGACGAAATGTTAAGTCGGCAGCTGGGAAAGGGAGACCAGGATTCAGAGACACAGTCGGGGCTGGAGACACACATTCGGGACTCCTCTGTGGAGGGGAGCCATGAGCATGGACGAGATCCTTAAAGAAGACAGAAGAGAAGAACCCACAGAGAAGTGAACTGAGGAGACAGCAGCCCAGACTTGAGCCTTGAGGAAACTCAAGGCTGGGTAAAGGAAACCAAATCGGCAAAAGAGACCGAAGGCCACAGAAGTGGGTGGAATGTGACCTTTTGGATGCCACAGGAAGAAAATGCTTCAAGCAACTTTCAGTCAGGATGGAGATGTGGCTCAGTGTACAGCAGAGCCTGAACTGGGCCCTGGGTTCCATGCCTACCACCAGGAGGAGGAGAAGCTCTCAGTCAGCAGCAGAGATCCAGCCTAGAGGCTGAGAAAAATGAGCAGGAGAAAATGGCTTGGTTTATTAGTGTGGAGGCAGATCATCAGGGACCTTGGTGAGAGGGATGAGGTGAATCCAGGTCAGAGTCACAATTACGTGGAGGACGAGGAGTTCAAGACGGGAGTGTAGATGCCTCTTTCCAGCATTCTGGCCGCGAGGGAGCAGGCAGAAGTGGGGCAGTCCTAGAAGGGGGAGTGGGACCAAAAAGTGCTTTTTTCATCAAAGGGATTAGAGCACATTTCAAAGCTGTTGGGAAGGATCCGCCCAGGAGGGTGAGCTGGACTGTGACAGACAGGGAGGGGAGAGTGGAAGGGAGGGACCCAGGGAAGGCGTAGCAGGAGACTGGCCTTCACTGGAAGTGGGTCAGTCCCTCAGGCGTGTGGAGAGGCCGATGGGCACGGCTGCAGGTGCAGTGTATGTCTGGTGTTGGAAAGATGATGGTGGCTCTCCCACGGCTTCTTTGTGAGATAAGAAGCAAGGTCATTGTCTGAAAAGGAAGAGTCTATGGGATGTCTGAGCTGCCAACACCCTGCTCTGCCCCCTAGACTAGAGTCAGAAAACTACAACCCCCACACCCCATGTTGCCATTCTTGGGTATTAGTTTATCAGTTTTTTCCAAACCAAAAATCCTGACAATAGCTAGATTGTGGAACCAACCTAGATGCCCTTCAGTAGATGAATGGATAAAGAAACTGTGGTATATATACACAATGGAATATTACTCAGCCATAAAGAAGAATAAAATTATGGCATTTGTAGGTAAATGGATGATGTTGGCGACTGTTATGCTAAGTGAGATCAGCCAATCCCAAAAATCCAAAGGCCGGATGGTCTCACTGATATATGAATGATGATGCATAATGGGGGGGGG
>JAJEJO010000965.1:517819-538199 GCA_020662805.1 Glaucomys volans
AGAGGGAAGGGAGGGGTGGGGGCGGGGTGGGGGGTAAAAATAATGACAGAATGTGTGACAAATACCATTGCCCTGTGTACATGTATGAACACACAGATGGTGTGACTCTACTTTGTGTACAACCATTGAAACAATAGCTGTACTCCATTTGTGTTCAATGAATCAATAAGTAAATTTAAAAAAAAATAAAAAAATAAAATCCTGGTCATTTCTCTCCTTACTCCATACACCCCCTAATCACCCATTCAGTCGCTCAGCAAGCCCCATCTCTCCTCTCTGACTAGTGCCTCTGACTCACTCTCACCTCTTCATTGCCACCTCATCCCTCACCCAGGGACACTTGCGGTGACCTCTGAGCCCCCTCATTGCTCCTCCATGCAGAACCCTTCAGTGACATCCTACTGCCTTTAGGATCAAGCCCTCTCCCACCCGTAACTTAGAAACAATATCCCATGCTTGCCTGGACCCTACTCCCAGGCCCTCCCTCCACTGCATTCTGCTCCATTTCTCTTCACTCCTCAAAAGCTCAGGGATCTTGGTGTGTTCTGAGCTTTCCCTCCCTCCCCTGCCTCACCCTGTTAACTCATTTCTCTCAACTCCTGAACTCAGCCTGTTCTTCCTGAGCCGCCATCCTGGGGCAGCTTCTTATTGAGTGCTTGGAACTTCCTGTGCTTCCCCCAGGGTCATGGTTTTCTTAAGTGTCTGTCTGTTAGATAAACATTCCATGAGTCAAAGGTCTTGCCCCTTGTACTCACTCCTGGGTCCCATTCTTTACCTCCAGCAGCTCCCTGCTCGTAGTGGTCCATCCATAAATACTTGTTGATCAACTGACCACATGTTGTATGCAGCCTCATTCTACAGTGAGGTTTGAGGTGTGCCAGGGACAGAGGAGTCACTGGTTGGGTCAGTCCTGGAAAGTTTGGAGCCCACTTTCTAGAAGGTATAGCATCACTAACCAACTACAGCTGTCCCTCTGTGTGTGTCTCTCTCTCTCTCTCTCTCTCTCTCTCACACACACACACACACACACACACACACCACTCATCTTTCTTTTGCATGTTCTCTGTAGCCTTCACCTGCCATGGGGCAAGTATCAGCTGCAGCACCCACCAGTGTTTCTAGACTCGTCCCCTGCAAAGCCCTCATGCACACCTAACCTCGGAACTGTGCACCCCCCCCACACCCCAGACCTCTGCTCACACACACAGATCCATGTGCCCTTACTCCAGTTCTTTCCTCTCCCCAAAGGGTTTTTCCTCAATAGAAATAAGCCAACCCAGGGTGAGTCCCAAAACTTATTTTTCAATCAGGAACAAGGTCAATTCTTACTTAGTTGCTAGAACCCAACATGAATGAGCACCAACCAGCTTCTTGAAATCAATGCATGAACCAATACATGTGGTAATTGTCATTACCACCCACATGACCATCCCAGTCTCCAAGGACAAAGATGCCTCTTCTGCTCTGCCACTTGGCCTTGGGACTGACACTTGTTTGTAAAGCTATTACAGGAAACAACCGTGACCCCATTAAAGCCTTGGCAGAGGTGAGGTGACAAGTTCCTGTGCTGAGAACAGACAAAGGGACCCTCTCTGCCTTCAATGCTGATGACTTCTTCTCTGCTTATGTTTTGCAGGTCCTCCAGTAAGTGTCCTGGCTTTGCGCTCTGCTCCTGAAAGATAAGACACTGATTTAATTCTCTCTATATAGCATTCCCATGAAAATAATTTTGGGTTAGAAAGATGTGTCCTTTAAAAAAGAAAAAAAGAAAAAAAATGTGTTGGAGGTGCAACTCAGTGCTTGCCTAGCATGTGTGAGGCCCGAGGTTTGATCTCCAGCCCTGAAAAAAACAGAGAGAGAGAGAGAGAGAGAGAGAGAGAGAGAGAGAGAGAGAGATCCATCCAAGTCCATCCAAGGCAGGAGCCATATTTTTATTTAACTGGCACATGAATGGAAGGCCGTCCCAGAATCCCTGGGCATGACTTGCCTGCTGAAGCATTCTGTGACTGGCAGGAGCCTGGCTGCTCCTCACCAAATCTTCGACTCAACTTAGTGTACAGAAATGCAAGTGCCTTGCCCATATTTGTGAAATGGTCTGCAGCCGCTGATATTTTTAAATGTCTTTTTATCAGACAAGCGTTAGCAAAAGAGACTGTAGAGCCAGGCAGTGGTTCCAGGAATGAACTAGGCTTTGTCGCGAGGTCCAGGGTTCCGTCTTTACCAGAAAGTCTCCCTCCCTGGATGATACAGCCGGGACCTCATGAGCCTAAGTGGCTGATGAGTGTGTTGAGATGGCAACAGAAGGAAATGCCACTCTGTTTAAGAAGGACATGAGAAGCACTGAGCAGCCCCCAAACTTCCCTGAGCCTGCCAGGGGTGATTTGGAAGCAGGATTGTCAGTGGCCTTGGAAATCTCACCTTCTCCAGGCCCCCCGGGCAGTTCTGTCTTTGATTCCTCTTGGCAGTTTTTCAGAGCCTGATAAATCCTGATGAAGCCATTCAAGAAGCACATTGACAGTCAACTTGAACCAAAATTAACCTTCCAAAGGAATTCTTTTCAGCTGAGCCCTTTTGGTTTCTAACTTCCTTTTACCATGATTCATTTCCCCCATCAGCACCCTTCGGAATCTGGGCTTCTCAATGCATGTAGCTTCACTTTGAGCCAAAAAAGCAAACCAACAAAAATGCTTAGATATATTGGCCACGGCGGAGCTTTCCTTGTGGGGATGTTCCTGGTTGACCCCTGGAGGCTCTCTTGCGTGAGCTCCCTGAAATGCAAAATACAGGACCGTTGACTGATTCTTTTTTAATTTGGTTGTTGAAATACTAGATGTATTAAACAGATGCAGAAATGTTCAAGCGACAACTTGCAAGGAGCCAGAAGGAGGGAGATGGCTGCCCGGGTGGGGAACGTTGTTCTAATTAGGACTGACCTATACTGGGGGACAGAGAAGCATCCAGTAGCCATATATGTCCCCATTCATCCAGTTCACCCCATTCCCGTGGCACCAGGGAGGAAATGGGTATCATCTTTGAGCCCAGTTTAAGGAATATTTTCAGTTCCTGATTCAGTCATGGTAGATGTGGCATTGTCCTCCTAAACCTGTGTCCCCGCATGGTCTTCACCTTATGTCCCAGATGACGTAGGAGGGACAGACATGAGTGCACACCCTGGTGACTCCAATGGAGACTCACGTCCCTTCCAGCTGCCCACCCCCCCAGGCAGGAAAAGGGTGCTCTGTCCCCCAGACCTGCCGGAGCCCTAGTGTTCTCCCCCTTAAGCAGCAAGCTACCAACCAGCAGACGCTGCAAACCATGCAGAAAGAGGGTGGGGGCGGGGGATGTGGGGCCCTGACTGAGTCCTAAGTGTTGCCAGATGGTTTTCTGCTGAAAGTCTGATTATTAATGACATATTAATTACCACAGGGGCAATCAGGACGAGATGGCTACCCGGTAATTTGTCATTTATTTTTTGCTCTCTCTGCCCTTTCCTCTTAAGCCGATATCCTTTTCCTGAGCCTTGACTGAATCGTCTCCTCTCCTATCTTCCTCCTCTGCTCCTAAGTAGCTGCAATCTTTCTATGGAGGGGATTAGCAGGAGGTCTGCACAGACTCAGGCCACGCGGATTTCCAGGTCGCCCTGGACACAAGCAAAGAGGCTTCCCACAGGTGTCCCAGAAGCATTGAGTCCACCCAACACTATACCCTCTAAGACAGTGTGCCAGCCCTGAGTCGAGGGGGCAGCCGTGACTGAGGGGTGCCTTCCCAGAGGGGTTTGGCTGCCAGCCTCTTCCCAGTGGGGCAGGATCCCAGGTCCCCATATCAAGTCAGGAACAGGGCTTTGGTTAATTCCAGTTTGGCCTTTGTGGTATCATTACCTCCCAGACCTTCCACATTTGAGCTGAAGGTTAGCTCCTTATACTTGGAGTAGATGCCCCCAGCCCAGGCCTCAGGGGCACCACCTCAGAATCAAGAGGGGATGTGGCCCTATCACTGTCAAGTCCTGCAGAGGTTAAGGACTGTGACTGTCACAGCCAGAAGTCCTGATGCATCAGAAACAGCAGGAGTGAGGCCAGTGGAAGAGAGTTACTTAGCATCACCATCATGTGAAGAGACCCATTTACTCTGTGCCTTCAGATCAGGAAGGTGCAGGGAGGGAAATGTTGGTTGATTCAGAGGCCTCTCTAATGGCCAGATCCATCCAGGGTCAGGATGGGCTGGTGATGGAGGCAGGTGGTCCCCAGTTCTGCAGATGCTTTCCCAGTAGGCTGAGGAAAGCAGTACTGCCTCCAACATCAGAAAGACCTGCAACTGAATTCCAACTCTGCAGGCTCTTGGCTGGGTGACCTCAGGGAAGGTACTCACCCTCTCTGAGCTTCCAATTCCTGCTCTGTGAATGGGGTAATGAAAGCCTCCTGTACTGTGTAAGAATCCTTACTGTGTAAGGATTAAGTGAGACTGAGGAGGTGGCAGCTATGCATAAAGCACAAAGTAGGTCACAAACTCAGCCCTCCAGGACTGGGTGGAAACTTTGGGAACATTTATCTTATGCCCAAAGCAACCCTGTGTTAGTTCCAGAGTAATCTGGGGTCTCCCAATCGATCAAGGCAGCTCCCCCAGGAGCAGACAACCTGGCATCTCAGACAAAAAATTCCCAGCGCTGCATGAATAAAGAATGAAATGTGAAAGGCAGCCGTGATCTGCTTCATCCCCCCAGGAGCATCTAGGGGCTCAGGATCCTACCGCAGTCCCAGCCACCTTTTCCTGATTAGGAAACAGTCAGGTCCCCCATTCCTGCACATGGCAGCCAGCGTCTTAGGAAATCACAGGCTTTTACTAAAATATTTCAGCCTCCCACTGGGGGATTATTAGCTTTCCCAGCTCAGGTGTACTGGAATCTTTTTAACAGAGCTACTTCTGGGATACCTGTTTAACTCTTCCCCTCCAGGGTTTCTCTTTACAGATGCTGCTCGACTTACAGTGGGGTTACATCCTGGTACCCCAACCTAAATTTAAATTTTCATAGATCAAAGATGCATTTATAGTACACATCTATAATCCCAGCGATTTGGGAGGCAAGAGGATCACAAATTTAAGGCCAGCCTCAGCAACTTAGTGAGACCCTGTCTCAAAATAAAAAGGGCTGGGATCAGTGGTAGAGCATTTCTGGGTTCAATCTCCAGTACAAAAAAAAAAAAAAAAAGGAATAAAAATTTTTAAAAGAGCATGCCTATAATGTGCCTAGCCTACAAAACCCTACAAAACATCCTAGGTGAGTGACACATCACTGTAGGGTCTCAGCTGTTTTCCCTCATGATCTTAGGGCTGACAGAGCTGCAACTCGCTGCCCTCCCCTGCCCAGCATCGTGAGAGATGATGGTACCACATATCACTTGGCTGGATCAAGATCCAAATTCACAATCTGGAGTACAGTGTCTACTGATGGTTATATTGCTTTCCCACCATCGTGAACTTGAAAAATCAGTGGGCACCATCTTAGGTTAGGTTCCTCTGCGTATCCACACATCCAAAGGGGAGGGCTGGGGGGTTGGTGAGTGATTTTGTTTCCCTCCTCCCCTACGTTTGCTTCCTCTGGGTGACGGGTGGCTGGGAGCCCTTTTCCCCAGCTATGAGCATCAGAGAGGATACTGGCTGATGATGGCCATCATTTTTTCCAAAGTGAGACATCTCTCCTTGCCCACAGAGGCTTCTCCTCTCCCTGCTTTCCTCCCGGAACCAGGGCAGAGTAGGGGTTAGCCAGTGTCTCTGTGGGTAACAAACAGGCACGAGGCTGACGTGTTAAGCACCAGGGTTTGAATCTGTTTTTGCCACACACTAGATTGGAGCCTCGAGCAAGCAAATGACCCTGAGTCCCAGGGTCATTCTTTGTAAATGGAGGATGATTAATGTCCCTTTCTTAAGGAGCCTTGGATGCCTTTCTTGGAGCCTTTCTTAAAGAGGGTTTGGATGAAATTAAGTCACAAGTACCCAGAATGCCACAGGTCACTGCAAACCAAGGTTGCCAGTACTTGGGGACACTACAAGATTGTTGGGAATTGAACAGGAAGTTTAGTCTGTGACAGATGATTGGCTCCAAGCCTGTTCCAGAGAAGGAACTCTGTGAATTTTGGGAATATAGGGATGGATGTGTATGGAGCCCAAATGTCCCCTGGCTTGAAGCTGAGAGCTTCCTGGAAATAGGCAAGGACCCAGCTAACCTTCTCACTTGCTGTTTGTAGGCAGCTCTGGGTCTCTTGGTCCTGAAAGATGCTCCTCTAATCACTGAGAAGTCCCAATCAGGCTCGGCCCAGTGAGGGGTAAGGGGACCCTGTCTAAATCTCCAGGAAGCTGGTATTGCAGCCCCCAATTGGCCTTTCCCAGAGGCCACCCTGGCCAACTGTCATACAGACCCCCATCTCCATATAGTTTGGACCTCTTCCCTGGCTGCCTGGCCCCACTCTGGTTCAGTATATTAATGTCACAAGCATCAGGAGCAAGCTCACCAAGTTGTGTGCCTCCAAACACACTCGTGGGCATCTCTTGTGAGACCCACAGGGTAGGAATGACACCCTGCTTGGCTTCCACTCCAAGAGGGAAAGCAGGCCCATAGGAGGAGGGGAAGGACTTCTGTGGGCACCGGGGACCCCTGTGTTTTGAACTGGAAGTCTGATCTCTTAGCTTATGGAGCACAGGAGAGCTCAGCCTGCTCTCGGCTTAGGACGTGTTTATAGGTGACTTCATGTGGCCATCCCAGAGTTTGGGGTGGCTGCCTGACGCCAAGTGGCCTTGGCCACCTACGAGACCCCTTACATGCAGAGGATCACCACAGGCTTCAAGTTGGTCAGGCCCACATCCAGATCTTGGCTCAGTGTGTAAACTCAGACAGGCCCTTAACCTCTCAGAACCTGGGGAGGTCACACTAGCAGAGTTGAAAGATTAAATAAGATCCAGAGCCCCATGTTCAGTCCAGTGTGTGGCCACCCCTCCCTAAGTATCACTACCTTCCTCATTGCTAAATGCCTCAAAAGAAGGAAAGACAGGCTTGAGAAATCATCCCAGCTGAGCACAGTGACTCACGCCTGTCATTCCAGGAATTCTCAAGGCTGAAGCAGGAAGATTGCAAATTCAAGGCCAGCCTCAGCAACTTAGGGAGACCCTGTCTCAAAATACAAGGTCTAGGGATATAGCTCAATGGTAGAGCTCCCTGAGTGCAATCCCCAATATAATAAAAGAGAAGGAAATCATCTTAATCTTATACATTGTATGCATGCATTGAAATGTCTCTCAATATAATCAATTAATGATCTTTTTATTCACTGTGCTGGGGATGAAACCCAGGGCTTCACACATGCTAGGCAAGCACTCTACCACTGAGCTATATCCTCAACTCAAAATAAAATTTTTAAAAAACAAAAAAGAAAAACTGGAGATTGGGGGGAAAGAAGAAGAAGACAAAATCATTCTCATTGACTTAACCTACATTTGGGATGTTTGGAATGGAAAATGGTTTTGAGAGTGGTCAGTTTGAGAAAAAGTTTTTTTTATTGTTGGTTTTTGATTGGGGGATTTGTTGTTTCTGTTCAGTATTTTAGTGCTTGGTTTGTTTTTGTTTCTTTTTGCATCTTAGTAAACTTTAAGACCATCCTCAAGGAGGACATTTGTTCTCTTTTTGCCAGAATGTTGTCAGTTTCTAAGGGAAAGTAAAAGCAAGAACAGAGTAAAGCAAAGGGCCTTGGCGGAGACTATATCGCCAGAGTTTTCGGCATTCACCCTGCCTGACCCTCCAGCTGAAACCAGGTCCACATGTGCATGCAATACAAGTGGCTGAGGGACATGGGGCATCGGGGCCACCCACATCTGTGGGCCAGGTTGTGGACTCAATGTGGTCAGAGCTGACAAGGACCCTGGGGTCACCTTGTCATGCCCTCCCTGAATAGGCTGGCCTGACCTCTCTGTTCCGGAGGGTTAATTAACAGCACTCTTCTGGTTATAACAGTGCATGTCTGTTGCAGAACATTTGGAAAAATAGAGAAAAGCACACAAAAAGACTAAAGCAATCATCTACTCCTACTATCCACCAAGAAGTCTTCTCAGTAAGTCTTCTCACCGATTAGTCTTTTGCTGGTTGCTCTTCTAGGACTTTTTATATGCAAGCTTGTTTTAATAGTTACCATCATAAAAATGGGATCACAAGGAACACACTTTCTTGTAGCCTATCTTTTTCACTTGATTACATGAGACATTTCCACATCATTAAAAATTCTCATAGAATGTAATGGCTACATAGTATTTAATCATATGTATAATTTATTTAAGCAATCTTCAAGTTATACTATTTATATTAACAATTTTTCATCCTTAAAGTCAACATCCTGGGAATAAATGTAGACTTATTTCCATGATTATCTTTATAGAATAAATGTCTAGAAGTCGAATTGCTGCACCAAAGGGTTTGCACATGTTTAAGGCTTTTGATGTGTATTGCCAAATTGCCCTCCGGGAGGTTGTACTAATTTACATTCCCACCAACAGCGTATGAAAATGCTGTTTCCCCAAACTCTGGCCAACTGTGGGTATTATTTAATTTATTTCAATACGATAAGTTTAAAAATATATGAACATATGTATGGATCTTGTTTTAATTTGAGGTACATTTACACTAGAAGTATAGTCTTAGAGATCAAACTAATTTTGATAAGGTTTGTGTAGTCCTAACTGCCACCTGGTGGTATATACAGGAATTACAGGTATAGAGTTTAAAGAGGAAATCAGCCTTCCAGATCTTTCAGTTCCCAATTGATGCAGGGATAGCTGATATCATGGAATCAGCAGCATGGCAGAATTCTCAGGACAGAATATTGTGAATCAAAAATGGGACCTTCATAGGAATCCTGGGCACAGCACTTGCCCCAAAATGTAACTGGGGCAAAAATCAGCATTTATGTTGATCAAGTGATTTTGCCATCTCATAAATAAGAGGCTTGAATCTGTTCAACAAATCTGGTGGAGGTCAAGCCCAGTGCATTACAATGGTAGAACAATGATGCATCAGAGCCAGTGGCAGTCTTTGGAGAGCTAGGTGGTATAGAGAGGAAAGAATGATTAGGGGCACAAGGGGATCTTCCTAAAGGTATCTTATTTATTTCAACCTGTCTAAGTTGCAACTTCTGACTAAGGTAAAAAAAGACTTGTCTCCACCTTGACTTTTGCACAGAAAACATTAGACTTTCTCATCATCTCTATTTCCTGCATTAAAATCCTTGCTTCTTAACTTCTTCTAGTATTTTTACTTTCTTGACTCTTAATGTTGATCTTTCATTTCTGGTCTGTTTTTCAACTTCTGAAAATAATGCAAATAGTTCTTGAATATAGTTGAATTCGCTAAGAAGAGAAAAAATCTGGGATATGTGATACTTGGCATGATGAGCATGCTGGCTGAGTAGATGAATAGGTACTCTTTGGATTAAATAATCAAGAGGCTCTGGAGAAGATGCCATTTGAATTTGAGACTTAAAATGTTGAAAAAGATGCAGAGACCTTAGGGAAGATGTGTTCTCAGCAGAGAAATAAGCAAGTGCACAGATCATGAAGTTAGAGCAAGCTTCGTGTGTCCAGGCACACTCGAAGTCAGTGAGGCAAGAGAAGGTGAAGGCAAGATGGTCTCTGGGGGCTGCCTAGAATGGAACCTTGTGGGTCACAGTGAGAGGCTGACCAAGTTAGTGAGTGGTAGGAGCATAGTGGAACTTGGCCCTGTTTCTAGAAACCACTTGTCCCTAGAGACAGCTGCCAAGGGTCTGAGATTCCCCCCTCCTAATGTTTTCTTCAAGAACAAGAAAGAAAGGACTGTCTCCTCTCATTCCCTGAAGCCATTCCAATGTGCCAGGGAAGCAAGTGCAAGTACTGAGTGCTTGCTGGATACACACTCATATGCCTTCTCAACCTGGGAGGCCAGTGGTATCTGCCTAGTTTGACAAATGATGAATTCTAAGCACAGAAGGTAACAGGACTTAGCTAAGACACACAGCCCACCTGCATGCCAAAGCCTAGAATAGTGCCCAGACTGCAGGATCCCACTCTATGACACCAACCAGCCAGCCTCTCTATGAACTGGTAACAGCCACAAGGTCAGGGTTCCAAGACAACACACTGGTACAAGTTCACTCTTCTTTCTGCACAAGAGAAACAGATATTCAGAGTAACTGTTCAGTTTCTCCTGCTTCATCCTTGTTTTTATCCAACCCTGGAGCTCTCTTCTTGTACACTGCATATGATTAACCCCCATTATCAAATTAAGACCCTTTGCTGCTTGACGCACACCAAAAAAAAGTCTAATAAAGTCCATTTCTCCATTTCACCTTCTCTCCTATTCCTCATTCATCCGTCTATGTCATAGCCATTATTAGATAGCAGAGAGAAGATCATCCCCTTGTCATGAAATGTCCAATTATGCTTCACTGGCCAGGGTTCTGTCCCTGTCAAGTTGTACCTGAATGGAGCCAGAACAGGCCAGGGAACTGTCACCAAGCACCTGTACAATCACAACTCTACCCCTGCCCTTCTGGGCTTCTGTGTCTACATTTGCAAAGTGTGATACTTGGCCTGGATGAAAACATTAGGAATCAGATTTGGACAGCACTTCACAGATCTATACCCCATCCTATATTTGTCTATTTTGCATTACTATAATGAAATACTTGAGGCAAACTAACTTTATAAAGAAAAAAAGGTTATTTAGATCACAGTACTGGAGGTTAAAAGTCTAAGATTAGGCAAGGGGAGGAGGGCATTTTTTTTTTTTTTTTTTTTTTTTGGCCTTTGGTGAGGACCTAACAGCAGATAACATCACAACGGCAGGAAGAGGGTCCATCTCAAAACAGGAAGCCAAGACTTTGTGCTTAGCATGTACAAGGCTCTGGGTAAAATTCCCCATACCTCAAAAAAATCAGAAAGCCAGAGACAGACTGAGGTCCCTTCCTGAGGCACACCCCCAACGACCTAAGGACTTCCCATTAGGCCCCACTTCTTAAAGGTTACATCACTTCCCACGTTGCCAAACTGGGGACCAAACTTCCAACATATAAACCTTTGGGGGACAAATTAAATCCTGATACAGAGAACATTACAGTGAACAGGGCTACAATGCAACAGATAGGGCTTTGGGCCCCAAGGAGGAAGGAGAAATTCTGCCTGGCGCTAGTGGACACCTCACATAAGAGGGACATTTGAGGTGTGTCTTGAGGGATGAGGTGGGAGGCCTTCCATGCTGCACAAGAACAGGCACTATGAACAGAGCATGGGGGCACAGCAGGGCAGGAGGCACAGTGTGTTCCCACTCTCCTCAGGGACAGTGAAAAGGAGGAAAGGTGATGCTGAGTCACCCAAAGTGACAACTCCCCATGCCCACCCAGCAGAAGAGTTCAGAAGCCATAGACATCCCTGGATGACTTGGACAGAGTTATGCAGGTTGAACATTCCTAATCCAAAAATCTCACGTGCTTCAAAAGCTGAGACTTTTTGAGCACCCACAGGAGGGTCACAGTGGAAACCCCACACCTGACCTCAAGGATAGATCACAGTCAAAACGCAGGTGCACTGAAAACACTGTGTAAAACTGCCATCAGGCCAGGCGCAGTGGCGCACACCTGTAATCCCAGAGGCTCAGGAGGCTGAAGCAGGAGGATCCAGAGTTCAAAGCCAGCTTCAGCAACTTAGTGAGGCCCTAAGCAACTCAGTGAGACCCCATCTCTAGATAAAAGATTTAAAAAAAAAAAAAGTGGGGGGTGGAAACTGGGGATGTGGCTCAGTGGTTAAGCACCCCTGAGGTCCAAAAAAAAAAAAAAAAAAAGCCATCAGACTCTGTATATAAACTATATATGAAATGTAAATGAATTTTGTGTCTAGATGTGGGTCCAATCGCCAGATCACCTCATTGTGTATATGCAGATATTCTAAAATCTGATAACAAATCCAAAATCTGGTCCCAAGCATTTCAGATACAGGATGCTCCACCTGTATATTAAAAAGTCCTCCCTGGCTACAGGGCAGAGATAGGAGAAGGGGGTCCCAGTAGGAGGGGGTTGCAGTCATTCACTTGATGAGGTTCAAATCAAGAACTGAGAAATGAGAGCCCGTGCGCAGCCTCAGAATCCTCAGGCCAGCATCTCCCAGGTCTGACACTGTCCACAGGATCCATCTGGCTAAACTCACGGGAGCTGAGGGACCCGGGGCTGCACACTGTCTCCGGCATCAGTCATGACAGTACCGACAGCTGAAGCCCCGGGGGACAGCATGAGCTCTGGGCTGAAATGTGGTCTGTGAGACAGGGCCCCAGCCTGGGACCAATTTTGAAATGAATAACTCAGTTGGACTGTTTGGAATTAATCAAGTGAACAAAAAAGGACCACAGAGCCCCACACATTCATATGCTTTCTTGCACTCTCATAGTTCAAAAACAGCTTTGATTGTAAAAATGTAATTAGTTAAATGATTCATCTGTAATACCCAAAATTCATCTGTTTTTTAGATTTCAACATCCTCCATTTCATTTTTATCTGACCCCTGCAGGGCCACTCCCCAGCACCTCCCCGATTCTAGGCAGAGCAAGAATGGGATGAAAGCAGACCTCCTGAGTCCCCAAAAATGGCCCCCAGATTGGAACCTAAGGAGACATAGCCAGGCCATCAGGAAAGGGCCACCATGCCGGCCTTTCTCCTCAGTGTTCAGCACAGGGCAGGAACACCTTGAGTCCAGCCACTTGTCTTAGTCTAGCACTGTGTCCCCAGTTTCCCCATGAATATCTCATAGGGGGCAGCAAGGAGGAGGAGTGGCTATGCCTACTCAGAGAGCCCTGTCCTTAGGTTCCAGGGACCTCATTTGCCCTCTCAAGTGTTTTGCATCTCCTTGGCAGTGAGGGAGATCTAGCTCCCATCTAGCTCTGGGAGATCACTGAGCAGGGGCAGCACTGTGGGAGGCCAGGCAGAGGAGATGGGTCCTGGGCTTTGCTGGTTGATCTGTGATGACCTCTTTGCAGAGTGGTTACCCTCCAGGCTGGTTGCTGGCTGGCATCTTTTCCCACTTACCCAGACAGCAAAGCACCCCCACAACACCCTCAGCCCATTGCATGGAAAAAACAAGTTCACAGACCTGTACAAGATCCCAGAGCTAAGCATGGGTCTTCCAAGAAAATAGACTTGAAAGAAAGTAGTTGTGGGGGCATGAAGCTGCGCCACCCAACTTCTGAAATCAGGGACTGGCCCCATGTCCAGCCCAAGTAGTGGAGAGAAAATGGGCTTTGGGTCCCCAAAGACCATGTGACCTTGGGTGCATTCCTCTGAGCCTGGGCCTCATCAGACTTTGGAAGAGCCAGGTAGATGCCATGGGAGCCCCAGAACTGGATGCACAGACTGGGTTCAGTGTGTGATCATTCTTGCTTCCATGATGGTCACAGACCCCAGAGAGGGAACTCTTGAGGCTAAAGGAGCCCCACTTAGGTCAGCATTCTCAGTACCCAATATCCTGGCTGACCTCCCAGACTGACCACAGGGCAGGAGTCACCCCCCACCCCGCTTCCGCCAGCTTTCATCAGGCCAAGAGCGCCCTCTAGTGCTCACAGGCAGGCACCTGTGCTGGTGGGAAGTGGGACATTCATTCATAGAATGGTTCCCTTGACAATTGGTTCATTCAGCAAATATTTATCCTCTTCCCACTGTGTTCGAGGCACTTTGGCATTTGAGACAGAATGACAAGAAATACATCCAGGGGTCCTTACCCCCTTAGATCCTATGGTTTAGTGGGAGACATAATCAAAACTCACATCAATTCTAGTCTCACCATGGACTGTGGTCAGGGCCAAAGGGTACAGATTGCAGCAAGTACCTGTAACCTGGTGTCTCTGTCCTGGGGAGTGGCAGGTGCTGCCCCAAAAAAGAAAGGTGTGAGATGAGTTCAAAGGCCAAGTAGGTGCTGACAAATGGAAAACTGCAGGGGCAACCCCAGATAGAACATTGTACCTGAGATGGGCCTGCCTGATAAGGGGACAAATGACTGGGGCATTCAGCCTTGCAGAAGGGTCAGCAGCCACCTGTCCACTCTGGGGCTCCATTCCAGAGAGGTGGACAATGAGGGATCAGCCACTTAAAATTCCTCCCCTGGGCTGGAGCCTGAGACCCTCATCTTCCCAGTCATGTGGAGGTTCTGGCCATAACTAAGGCAGAGTTGCAAGATGGAGGGTCTAATCTGGGAAGTGCTGGGCTTAAATAAAACCTTTGCAAACCCATCAGACTTCCCAGGAAGCTGTGAGCTCCCCATCATTGGATGTGTGCAACTCAGGGCTGCACGCCCACCTGTCAGGAGAGGGTAACCCTGACAGGTCATCTCCCATATCAGTGGTGGGTCATTTCACTAATGGAGTCCCTTTTTTGGCCTACTCAGACCCAAAGTCAATGAACAGGATGGCACAAGCCCAGCTTAGAGGACTGGGGAAAGGACACTTTGAGATTCATGGAGATCCCTTAGCCAGACCTATGGTAGGCACTGGAGCCTCAGGGATAAAGTCACCATGGTCACTGTGGGAAGGAGGGCTGGCAGGAAGACAAAGTAATGAACCAGTAACTGATGGGGTGTGGAGGGGAGTTGTGCTCTCTGTCTGGAGGGTCCTCCTGAAGCTCTCCTCTTATCAGTAACTTCTTGGTTTTCCAACCTCCCTTCCTCGTGGTAGCACCCCTGAATCTCACCAGACTGGAAAGAAGTATTTGGGATGCAGTTTTCCTTGGATGCCAGACCAAGGTGTGTGACTTGGCCTGATGGGCAGAGGGTCAGAATGTGCCAGGTACTGCTGAAGCCAGAGGAGGGACAGGAAGATGGGGGATTTGGATTGGTGTCCCAGGCCAACCTGTCCATGCCTGGCTCTCAATTTTCTCATCTATAAAATGGGGATGATAATGGCACCTGACTGAACCACCAGGGTTGGTGACATCCAGAGAAGAAGGCAAGCACATTGTCACTCTGTCCAGATCCACTCCCCTTGGACTGGCCCAACAAGCAAGTTCCTCATTCAGCCTAGCTTCTTCTGGCATCCGGTGTGCCAAGATCCAGAGAAGCCATTCCATCCATACCATAGCCACTTTTCAAAGAAGCATGTGGACTCCAAAGAGATTGAGCATCTCAGGCTGAGGTCTACAGGGTGGGAACACAGTTATCATGACATCCTTCATCCCTTTCCTGTGCAAAAGCATGGGTATACATGGAAGGAGGCAGGGAGGCTAATGAGAGGAAAACCAGGCCTTGGGGAGAAGGGAGGAAGGACTGGAGAGATGGCTCAAAGTCGAATTACAGGTTCACATGCTCATTGCTGCTTTATAGGGTCCTGACAGGTAAGACAACAGGTGAGGCTGGATGGATGAGGCAGAGCATAGAGGATGGTGGGGCTTGGGTGAACTGGGGGGCATCTTCCCCAACTAAATGGGATGCTGCAGTTCACCCCATTCAGGGAAATCCCACATATTATTTCAAGGAAATCTGGGAATTCAAATTTTACAAAAACTTTTGGGATTCATAAGAATTCCAACCAATTATTTGCCCATGGGTAACAATTGTCCAGCCTCTGTTGTCTGTGGAAACAAAGGAGGGTCCACCCTGCAGCCCAGTAGGCAGCTGTCAAGGACACTGGAGGTGGGAGCGGATCTCAGTGGCAGAGCACTTGCTCAGCATGCATCAGGCCCTGGGTTCCATCCCCAGAACTGCCAAAAAAGGAAGCTGGGAAATCAAGTGGGAGTAGACTGGGGAGGAAGCAAGCAGGTGACTCCAACAGACCAAGGACAGAGCTTGGCCTGGGTGTGGTCCAGCAGCCATAGGGATCCCTGCTGTGTACAGGGCAAGGTACTCAACTTCAACCTGCTGTGAGCTGTCTCCATCACCCTGTCCCAAGGTGTCCGTCATGGAGTTCGAATCATTCTTTGACCTTCACCCTTCTGGTATGCCTCATGCTGCTAGAGCTCCACCCTCTCCAAGACTGCACCCAAATACACTGGCAGTGGGGGCCTAGCCTGTCTGCTATTCAGAGTGCCTTGCTCCAGATCAGCACCTTGTGCCTGAGCCATTGACCCAAGGCCAGAGCGGCTCAGCCGACTCCCTGATTCCATACTCCATCTTCCCACGCCCAGAGGAAGTCAAGGCCCTTTATTCCCCACCACCCTAACTAGAAGCAATTTTTCCTGATACCTGACAGGGTAATCATGTTTCTCCCCATCAATGAATGTGTAATTTAAGCAGGTATTTGGGATTGGTTCAAAGGCTTAGCACTGTAAACACCACCTCTCCCAGCCGCGATGTGTAATGTGGACATAGGTGTAATTGCTTCCAGCACACACAGGCTACTCACTGAGCATGCCCCAGCCCCAAAATAGAAGCCAGCTGGTTCCATGGCCTCATAGAATCACACAGCCAAAAGGAACTTGGGAGATTTTCTAGGCCAAAGGTGACAACCTCAGAAGCCCCTACAGAGCTGGCAGATTACCTCTCCAGGGCAACCAGCCAGGTGTGAGGTGGTAGGGAGAAGTAGAGCCTGTGGCCCTGGGGTAGTGGCCAGCTAAGAAAGAAGCTGGCACAGAAGGTATTGCCGAGTATGGGCCAGGAGCTAT
Source organism: Glaucomys volans (assembly GCA_020662805.1). Lineage (NCBI taxonomy): Eukaryota > Metazoa > Chordata > Mammalia > Rodentia > Sciuridae > Glaucomys > Glaucomys volans. Next base: position 534,457 of record JAJEJO010000965.1, read on the forward strand.
GAGATCTCCAATGTTTCAAATAAATTCTAAACTCTGGATGTTGATGTGAAATGTCACCTTGTTTAAATGTCACAGCTAATTCAGATGTTTGGAGGCTTGAGGGTTAAGGGGAGTTGTTTGAGGGGGATTTGTTTTGCTCTTTTTTTTTTTTTTTTTTTTTTTGGAACCAGGGATTGAACTCAGGGACACTCGGCCACTGAGCCACATCCCCAGCCCTATTTTGTATTTTGTTTAGAGACAGGGTCTCACTGAGTTGCTTAGGGCCTAAGTTGCTGAGGCTGGCTTTGAACTCGTGATCCTCCTGACTCAGCCTCCCAGGTTGCTTGGATTACAGGCGTGCGCCACCACGCCCGGCTTGTTTTGCTTATTTTTAACTGCATGGACCAAATCTGACTCCAGGAGAGACAATGCCCAAGCCCAACCTTTCACTTTCCAGCTGAGGAATGGACAGGGACACAGTGCAGGCAAGGCCAGGAACAAGTAAGGTGGGTCCCTGACCTTGGTGCAGGCTCCTAGGCCCTGACTCGACAAAACTCCTACAGTTTGCCAGGCGTGGTGGCACACACCTTATAATCTCAGCAACCGGGGAGGCCGAGGCAGGAGAATAACAAGTTCAAAGCCAGCCTCAGCAACTTAGCAAGGCCTTAAGCAACTCAGTGAGGCCCTAAGTAACTCAGTGAGACCCTGGCTGTTAATTAAAATATATATTTAAAAGGTGCTGGGGATATGACTCAGTGGTTAAGAGGTCCTGGGTCAATCCCAGGATAAAAAACAAAACTAAACTAAACTAAAAAACCCTACAGCTTGCATTGAGCTGGGGTGTGGTAGGTGACGACAAAGCCCACTCTACAAAGCACCCCAGATCCCAGGATCTCTGGGGAGAATACTATGCCATGGGCAGCAGCTGGACTGGCCCTAAGCATGGAGGACCTTTCTTTCCTTGCCCTGTGGCAGGGAATTCAAGTTTGGGAAAATGCTAAGCCCTGGGCAGTCTTGCTGCAGCCCACGTGCTTGCACACAGCCTGGTCTGAGAAATCAGAACCATATGGTGCTGACCTGCCTGGAAGAGGCTGCCCGCCCACCCCTCCATCACTGGCCAGCCCTAATGAAGCCTAGGAGGAGGCTGGGGGAGCCTTCAAACAGGAATGCACTCTTCCCAGGCTAGGACCTCAGGCCCCACCAGCCTTGTAATTTGATGAATTGTCAACATCTGGGGCATAATTACTAGGCCCTGGACTGATAATCCTGGTAAGCCCCCTCATCCAGGGGCCCCTTCCCTGTGCATTTTGAGGTCTCCGTTCCCCCGACAGGAGCTGTCAACATTAATTACAACCAGAGAGTTAGACAGTCACCCAGCTCTGGTCTGTTGGAGCATTTACTCCTGTCTGCATCTACACATGGCCAGTTTGTCAATTTGGTTCAGTTCTACAGGTATTCCAGCCGCTATCAGGGAAGGCCGAGCCACAATCAGAAGGACAGTCTCGCCTGGACCTTGGTCTGTCCTACCTTCATCTCTATCTTGATGGAACTAATGGGAACCAACAGGGCCTGCCCTGGCCTTTCCCCAGCAGGGAGTGGATAGAGCAGCACGGCTTTCTCTGACTGATAAGCATTGCAAAGTCCCAGGGATAGAGACACAAAAGCCATGTCCCAAACTTACTTTACCAAGAAACCTTCCCTCAAGCCAGTTGCAATGGCACTCACCTGTAATCCCATGCTGCTCATGAGGCTAAAGTAGGAGGATCACAAGTTCAAGACCAGACTGGATAACTTAGCAAGACTCTGTCTCAAAATAAATTAAAAAGGGCTGGGCATGTACAGCACTTGCCTAGCATGTGTGAGGCCTGGTTCTATCCCCAGTCCTGAGATCAATCTATCAATAGAAAGACACCGCTCCTCTGTAGCCATACTTGTTCATATTTCTCAAAAGACAGCTCTGTAAAACCCTGCTTAGGAAAAGCTCATTAGGGTGAAGGACAGCGGGAACAAATCCCCAAGGTATCATCAGATGTCAACAGGCAAAGCAGCCTGGCATCCCCCTGCTGGCCACACAAAGGCCACTTTCAGCACTGGCCCTGCCAGGCCAATGCAGGCCCCAGTTCCATGTCTGCTTGCCCATGAGGCCACGTGTCTTGGGTTAGTCTGGGAGAGGGGGAAACAGGGGAGAAGGACTTGGGGCTCAACTTGAACTTGTCCTGGCCTCCATTTTACAAATGAGATAACTGAGGCTCTGGGACACATGGATTCCCGAGTGAGACAAGGGTCTGAGCCAGGGCTGGAGGCTTTGTTTCTTCTCCCTCATGTGCAGCCCAGGGTTTTGTTTGCTTCTTGCACATCCAGAAACATCCTGGAGGCCAGCTGATCTCCTCAGGGAAAGAGGGAGTTAAAGCAGGCAGAGGCTGGTAAGCAGCTGCGGGTTCTTGCAGTGGGCAGAGGGCGTTGAAAACCTCTGGTGGATTCCACGGCTTTGATCAGGGGGGGATGGAGCACCCACAGTCATGGTGGTGTGGCAGCTGTAAATGAGGAAGCTGAGGCTCAGAAAAGGGATTTGAACCCAGGTCCAACAAGGCCCAAGCCCCTGGCCTTTACCACATGAGCTGCTGGTACTCCTGCCCCATCCCCAGCTACTTTTCTTGCTGTTGTTGGAGATGTGAGAAAAGCAGCGAGTCAACAGGTCAGCACCACCCTGCAACGGAGGCAGGGAAGGCCACCTTGATAAGAGAGACATCCCTGTCCCACCACAAAGGCATGTATCTGCCCAGTCTGGGGGTTCTACCCTCCTAGAACAGCCCCTGTTCTGCTCAGAACTGGCTGGTTATTGGTTTGGACACTAGGTCTAGACCCTGCCTTGCTCCTTGGTCCAACCTGACCATACGCCCCCACCCCATATTCCATCTTGGTTCCCCAAGGTGTGTGTCCCTCTCTCAAGAGTATTAAAGCCAGGTTCAACCCTTTTCCAGCCCATGGAAACACCTTGTTTGCACATCATTCACAGAAGCTCACACCTCAGTTTCTCTGCCTTGACTCAGCCAGACCCTGAGATAGGGGCCATGCAGCAAGCCACTCCAAGGCTCAGAGAGAGAATTCATTCAGAGGCCTGGGGACAGCTTTCTTACTCAGTTGTCATCACAGATGAATCCACACCCACCTCCACAGACCAAGGCCTGAGATGTTGGTCAGCTCCATCCCAAAGACCAGGTTCTGGCACTTTCTTCTCTGTCAGTATTCACACATGAAGTGTGTGTGTTTGTTACAGGAAGACACACACCACCAGCTCCAGGCTCAGGTTCCAGTGGACCTGGAATTGACTTTCCTTCAGCCCCACAGGAGGCATTTCCAAGAGCTCTGTTTATACCACAACTTTGTCTTTATTGGGAAGCTATACTTCACTTATTTAGTTAGTTGACTAGTTAGCTTACAGTGCTGGGGATCAAGCTCAGGGCCCTGCCCAAGCTAGGCAAGTGCTCCACCACTGAGCCACATCCCCAGTCTTTTTTACTTTTTATTTTGAGACAGTGTCTTGCTAATATGCCCAGGCTGACCTTGAACTTATGATCCTCCTGCCTCAGCCTCCCAAGTAGCTTGTGTTACAGTCTATACAACCATTCCTGGATTCCTGTACATTTTTTTCATCTTTTTATATTTTTTAATTTATTTCCTATTCACTTTTTTAAAACCCCAAGTTCTAGAAGCCATGCACTCTATCATCTCAATTATAGGCAGAGCCCTTGATGGGAAAGTTG
>JAJEJO010000965.1:543199-586834 GCA_020662805.1 Glaucomys volans
TCCCTCATAGGGATGTGGTGTCGGTTATGAAAAACGGTGGACAGCACAGTCAGTCCTTGGTATCTAGTCAGCCCTCAAAGTCTGCGAGCCCCTCCCAATGGGCTCCAAGTGTCTCTTGTTCATTCTCAAGATTTCCATGGTGGGCATCAGGCTGAAAAGTTCTCAACACATGAGCCAGGATGCTATGGTACATGGGTGTCTTTAGCAGATGATCAAGATGCACAGGGAGATATGAATACAATTAAATAAATAATTGGATATAGACAGATGAGCAAACAGATGACAGGTTGTTGGTTGGGTAGGTGGAGGGATGGATGGATGGATGGATGGATGGATGGATGGATGGATGGATGGATGGAAGGACAGATGACAAGAAGGACGAATGGATGACTCATCCATCTGAGATAAGTGGATGGAGGCTCTAGGGCTGCCACTTCTGGAGACAAGATCTCTGCCTACTGCCTACCTTGCAGATTCAATAGACAGTTCTGGGTGGGCATCTCCATACCAGAATCTGGCACAGGTGTGGGCTGAACAGTAAGGATCTGTGCCTTCTTGGAGAAGTGACTAGAACATGTGTCTATTTTCCTGCTGCAAGGATGCCTATGAGCCCTTGTTGGTGACCCCCAAACCCTCATCTCCCTCATGCTGAAGACTGGGGTGTGGAGTTTCCATAAAGCCAGTGATAGCAGCTCTCATTAAGGGTTGACAGGCTTGTGTGCAGTCTTCCCAGCCACTCATCTCTGCCCACCACCACAGGCCCCTGTGCCTTCAAAGCCATAGTCAGTCGGAAGGGGAGCCAGCCTAGCCCTCCTCACTTATGCCTGTTCTTTCTCCACCTTCCTTCCACAGGGACTTCCAGGCCCCAAAGGGGAAAAAGTAAGTGCTGCTGGAGACTGTCCAGATGTTGGAAGCTGATGTAGGAGGCCAGAAACCTGTCTCCAAAGCCCAGTTTTATCCCATGGCCTTGGGCAGGTCACTGCCCCTCCTAGAGCTCAGTTTCTCCATCTATAAAATGGGACAAGTAATCCCTACAAGACACATTTGATAATATACATGTCAGGAGGGTTGAACCTGAGTTCTTCCAGAATGTCATATTTCCAAATAAATAAATAATAAAGAAGTGCTAAGAGAGCTTGGGTAAGTTGAATAATGACCGTTACTGGTGTTCTCTGTGGGGAGGACACTCTCTCAGGAAAACAGGTGGCAGAAAGGTGTCTTTGAAGCCAGCTATAGTAAAAGTCACAGGCAGCATCCTAGAGGGCTAGGATTTGTGTGTTCCTAATGGTAGGATCAGAGGAAAGAGGGACCAGAGCAGACTAAGGTGCATCAGGGCCAACTGAGGACCTCCAGAGAAGGTCCAGGAATGGCTGGGCCACATCCATCCCTGACCTGGAATTTAGAGATGGAGAAGCAAGAGCTTGGTGGATGGTGAACCCCAGCGTGATGTGGCCACTCAGGTAAGGGCAGACCAGGGTTCCAGGCTACCATCAAGGCTGAGGAAACCATAGAAAGACATAGGATTTGGTGTTCAGAGCCTCAGTTTTGTATTCCAGCTCCATCACCAACTATGTGGCTTTAGGTAAGTTGCCTGGTTCTGTGGGCCTCAGTTTCCCCATCTACAAATTAAAACCAGCCTCACAGACTCATGGTCTGCTTGTTCTTTGTTGATGAGGAGACACCAGTGCGGTTGGTAGGGGTCATGATTGCTTTCTTACTGGTTCTGATGTCACCAAGCCACAGAAATAATTCAGGCAGGGGCTTCAAGACCGGAGAGAAACAAGTGACTTGGTATCTGTCACTACATAATGCACTGGCCCAAAGCTTGATGGCTTTATATAACAATTAATCATTACCATCCCTCACTGTTCCAAGGTTCAGGAATTCTGAGAGGACATGGTAGGACCAGATGTCCCTGATCTACCATGTCTGGGGCCATGATGTCCCTGATCTACCATGTCAGATAGCTGGGAGCTGGCCATAGATAAGGGAGTACCTGAGTTTCAAGCCCTGAATCTGCTAGCTGTGGGCAAATTACTTGGCCTCTCTGGGACTCAGTTTCCTCACTAGAAATGTAGATAAAAATGGGGCCTGCCTGTTGTTTTGTTAGAACTAAGTCACATCACATATGTGAAGCACAGAGCACAGAACAAATGCTCAATAGAAAATGGGAACAAAATGCAATCTATAAAAATAAAAAAAATGAATTAAAAAATTAAAAAATAAAAAAGGAACAAAAAGAAAAGAAATTAACACACAAAAAAAAGAAAAGAAAATGGGAACAAACAATGAATGGACTGGTGATTTATCCCCTTGTTTTTGGTTTCTAGGGTGCACCAGGAGACTTTGGCCCCCGGGTAAGAATGGAGCACCACCTCCCTCACCCACCCCACATGGTTTGTTTCATATTATTATAATAAGGCATAACTAGCATTTCCTCTGGGTCCCAGCTCCCTATAGCGTATCACAGAGGCGAGCGATACCACCCTCCCTCCCCACCATGGCTGCTGTGTGGAAGCCCCCAAGGCACCCTGGTTTGGCCAAGGTTGCTACATCCCATCCAGATGGTGAATACCTGGTAGATTTCCCATTCCCCATCCTTGTCAGCATGGGTGACCAGACAATGGAGCTGGCCCTGGTTCTAGACCAGAGACTGACCTTCCTGAGGACAGCTGGTGCCTCCAAAAAGGGAAGGCTCTGAGGCGAGCAGATCTGAACCTAAAACTCAACTCTGCCACCTACCAACCAAGTGACCTTGTACAAGTCACCTTTCCCTCTGAGACTCAGTTGCTCCAACTATGATCTGGATGATAGCCCCTCTCTCAAGTGGTTGCTGTGAAGATTTATTACAATCATAAAAGTGTCCAGGGCCTAGTGGGGGACAGTAGATCTGCATTTCTTCCCAGACCACCTCTGCCCATCACTGTCCCTTGGGCTCAGGAACTCAGAAGTGCCTTGTGCTGAACCTGGGGTTTCCTCCAACAGAAATTGAACCTGAGGTGGGGTCCCCAAAGTGGGTCTTGGTAACTTAAGTAGCAGTCCTAGACCATTTCCATCCTGGCCTGGGCAGGGAGCCCTAACAGAAATTGAGCTCCAACAGAAATTGAACCTGAGGTGGGGTCCCCAAAGTAGGTCTGGCTACTTAAGTAGCAGCCCTAGACAGGTGCCCTGGCCATTTCCAGCATGGCCTGGGCAGGAGCCCCAACTAGAGAGGTTCAGAGATGGACATCTGCTGCCCAAAGAAAGGCTGAATCATGGTTGTTTCTAAAAAGGTTGTGGAGTGGACACTGTAGCCCCCCAGCATTAGTCACCCATGTCAATCATCTGCAAACACTGGAAGTAGGAATGGAATGGAGGATGAATGAGCCACTTGGACCTGAAGGAGGAAACTATCTACAGGGAAATTAAAAGAAAGTAGGGGGAGCTAGGATTGTGGCTCAGTGGTAGAGCCCTTGCTGGTAGAGCCTAGCATGCATGAGGCACTGGGTTCAATCCTCAGCACCACATTACAAAACTAAATAAACTAAAGTTTAAAAAGAAAGGAAGTAGGGGGCAGGGGTACAGGGCAGAGAGCATAGGCTGGGCTTTGTGGTCAGGCTTGGCTGAGGCCCTGCTCTATAACTTCATGGCTCTGAGCCTGGTTTTTGTGAAAAGAGGACAGTAGAGCCTACATCACAGGATGATGTGATCACCAGTTGGGAGCAGGGAAGGGGGCTAAGTTCCCACAACAGAGTTCCCCTGTGCCAGGCCTCTGACAAAAAGGCGAGGCCAGGGCCAGGGCTGCATAAAGTTGGTGATATTTCCCTAAAGTCAAAGTTGTTTTGTGGCTGCTGAGAAAAATCCCACCCCCCCCCCCCCCCCCCTTTTTCCAAATAGGGATGCCTACTCTACCCACAGACTAGAAATCCTCTGACCCCGGAGGTTATGGAAGAGCAGATTTCCCCTGTCCCAGCCCTTTCCCACTCCATGAATATCCTCCCTACTGTCTCAATATTCCAGCCATCTATGAAACAACATCCCCAAATCACCCCATGCCCCACCACCAAAAAAAAAAAAAAAGGTTAGTGGCTCAAAACAGCAATCTGTCATTCTCTCTCATGGTCTCCTGGGCTGGCGAGAGTCTCTCTCATGGGAGGCAGCTGTTTGGGAAACCAAGGTGATGGTTCCCTCACATGTTCACCGTCAGCACAGCTGTTGGCTGCCAGCTTAACTGGGAAGCATCCACACATGACTCTCCACAGGTCTCCAGCTTCTCCCAGTATGGCAGCTGGGTTTCTAGAGGTGATTCTAAGAGCAGCATTTCAAGAGGCAGGAAGTGGGAGCTGCCAGGCCTGTGAAGAGCTCTCCCCAGAATGGACATAGCATTACTTCCACTGCATTCAATTGGTTAAATCAGTCAGGCAGCCCACCCAGAGTCAAGGGGGTAGAGAAATAGATGCTACCTCTTGATAGGCAGTAGAGGAGCCTTGTGGAATCTTGGAGAGGAGCCTGTGGGCCAGAAACCAGCATAGCAGCCATCTTCAGAGCAGGCAGTCTACACGCCCAACAACCAAGCTGCCTTTCCCTGAGCTGGGTTAAGTGACTTTGCCTCCAGAAATAGCCTTGTGATTTTTTTAAATCCCCCTCCTGCTTTTCTGACCACCCGACCTTTTGCTGACTAGATGGTTTTCCCACGGCTCAATCCGGGCTTTATAAGTAGAGACCATCCTGCATACAGTCTCCGCATCCTCAAGGTAGTCTGGCCGAGTGAAGGGTCTGAGCCTGCTGGTTTGCTGTGCACCCCCATCCCCTCTTTACCCCACATTTCCAGGGTTAGACCTCAGTCATCCAATCCCTGAGAGAGGAGGAAGCCATGGCCGTGAGAGATGCTGAGAACCTCCCCTGGGACCTGCTCAAGGGTCTAGACCTATTTTATGCCTTAATGAATAGAATCCAGGCCAGTGGTTCCCAATCTGGGGCCTCTGAGCTAAGGGAGGGAGAATCAAGTTCTTCCTGATTTGGGGCCAAATAAAACAGGAATTTACCTGCCACCATAATCACCTGAAGCTGAGTGACCCAACCACACTGCCAATTTTCTTTCTTTTTATCTGAAATTATAACCTTTTGATCAGGACCCAGGCCATTTGCTAGAGAGGTGAGGTCTTTCTAATCATAGCAGGGTAGGGGTATATATGAAAAACAGTTGCCATGGAGTCAGAGGAGACTCAGCATTTCCTAGCTTGGTAACCCTGAGTAATGATTACCCTCTCTGATCCCCGGGCACTTCATCTGTAAAATGGTAGTGCCTAGCCAGCTCATCACAAAGGTTGAATAAAATAACCTCCAGGAGGTCCTGGCTTGCGTAGTGCCAAGTCCACAAAAGGCTTCTTCCTTTTTCGGCTTATAAGAAAGTTGGGAGCTACTGACACCATGACCTGGATGTGCCCCTTTACTCTCTACCCTGTGCCAGTGTTGGTCCTGACAGGGCAGCAAGAAGGTGCTAGTCATGCTATGGCTTCCTTCCTTGTGGACTGGGCTGTGAGGTGAGGGCTCTGGCTGCCTGAGGTCTGACCCAGTACTAACACCAGGTCCAAGAGTTGGGAATTTGGTGTTGGAGAAGATTGTGTGGCCCTTTATTACCTTTTTATATTTTTTGATCTTTTTATTTTGAGATAACTATAGATTCACATGCAGTTGTTATAAATAACACCCAATGTACCTTTCTTTTTTAAGAGAGTGGGAGGAGTGGTACTGACCCAATGTGTGCTTCATCCAGTTTTCCCCAATGGTGACACCTTGCATCACTGTAGCACAATCTCACAACCAGGAAAATGACATTGATGCACCCCAACAACCCGATTCTGATTTCCCCACTTTTACATACACTCATTTGTGTGTTCAGGTGTGCATTTTGTTCTATGCATTGTTATCTCACTTGTAGATACACGCAAAGATCCCTGATGCTCTCCGTTCATATCCATGGTCACCTCCCTCCCCGCATCCTGAACCCCAGGCAACCACTAACTTCCCTCTGCATAATTTCCCATTCAAGGGCACTGCATAGCTGCAACCACACAGTGTGTGATTTTCGGAGATTGACTTTTTTCATGAAGCATTAGTCCCTTCAGATGCATCCTCTCTCTGGAGGCGGGAACTCCTTTCCCTCACCTTCAGGTCACACCAAACCCCATCTCTTTCAGGGGGATCAAGGGCAAGATGGAGCTACTGGGCCTCCAGGGCCCCCTGGACCACCTGGGGCCCGAGGCCCTCCTGGTGACACTGGAAAAGATGGCCCCAGGGGACCTCAAGGCCCAGTGGTAAGAAAAGGCCTGGAGTTGGAGCACCTAAACCCTGGGTCTACACTGGCCAAAACCCCAAGCCCTGATTCCAGAGCCAACCCCAGCCCCAACCCCTAGTACAGACCCAACCCCAACCTTCACCCAATCCAGACGCTGAACCTGGACCCAACCTTAACTCCAACCCAGTCCCAATTCAAATCCTGTCCTGACTCCAGACTCTAACCCTAACGCAGCCCCTTACCTTAATCAAGCCTTAAATCTTAACTCTAACCTGTCCTAACCCAAATCAAGACCTTGACCCCAAATTCATTCTCAAATTCTGATCCACACCCCCAATTCAGACTATTATCCAGATCCTAACCCTGACCCCTAGGGAATCTGACCCTGATTCCAAACCCAACTCTTACTCTAAATAGACCCTTTTCCCCTAACCTTGACCTTGGTTGCAACCTCAGTCTCAATCCTGATCCCTGCGACCCCTAGGTGGGCCTTTCTCTGCAGATCTTCACCAACCCCTCTCCCTTCCCTGCCCTACTTTCTCCTCAGTACTAACTAGTTAGCCTCAGTTTTCCTTTGGTGGTGCAAACCCAAACCCTGGAGGCCAGATCTCATTCTACTACCCCTTTCCTGGACCCAAGGACTCTGACCAGCCCTTCCCCTCTAATGCAGAGCCCACACCTCCACCAAACTGCCCACAGGGTACCCTACTGACACCAGAGCAGCTTCTCAATTGACTCACCTATTCCTTATCACATTGGGCACATAACCTTAACCTCACCTTAACCTTCTCATCTGTGCAGTGGAGACAGTGACACCTACTTTTTCAGGGTTGGGTAAGGATGAAATGAGATGATATACTTAGAGCCCCAGTCCAGGGCCTATGGTGAGTTAAATGGGTTTAACCAAATGTGATATTCTTGGATCTTCATTGCTATTCTCTCATGTCCCCTCAGGGTCCCAAAGGAGAGCCTGGACAAGACGGGGAGATGGTCAGTATCCAGGGCATTTCAGAGGCCTGGGCTAGCAGGCTGTAGTTGCCACACCTGGAAGCCCCTTTGCCACATGCACCCACACCAGGACCATGTAGTGTGCCTGTGGACGTGCTTGCATGCTTACATGCCTGAGGCCTGGGGCCATAAATGTGCGCACGCCTGCACTCCTGCCCTCTGCCCAGAGTAGGGAAATAAATGGGCCAGGCACCCAGCTGGACCAAATTCCCATAGCCCCACCATCCTGAGTCAGAGTCTGTAGTCCTGGTGGGAGTCTTGAGCCCTAATGCAGCAGCTGTCCAAAGCATGAGCAGCCAGTCCTAGTACTGGAAGCACAACCTCCATTCAAGTGACAGCCCTTCCTTCTCCTCTTTGGGATAGGATGTCACCTATACTAAAAGGCAGGTGATAAAGAAGACAGGCCTCCTGTGTGAAGTTTAACACCTTCTCTTCTCCTGTTCCAGGGCCCTGAGGGACCCCCAGGGTCCAAGGTGAGTGCTCCTCACTCCTCCTCCCACTCCCCAGACCTGGGGGACAGGTACCGTCACTACCACCTTTCCCCCCATCCCCACCCCACCCCATTGAAGTTGAGGTGGAAGGGTGAGGAGCCCCAGGTCCATGACCACTAGCTAGCTACTGCATCTCAGAGGGCTTCTGCTTACCCATCTATTAAATGGGAGCAAAATAAACCTTTCCTGCCTCAACTTCACACTGGGCTGTAAGAGTTGAATCATAAAATATATTAGCTTCCTGTTTTTAATAGACTTTATTTTTGGAGCAGTTTTATGTTCATAGCAAAATCGAGTGAAAGGTACAGAGAGTTCCATAGACCCCCTGCATACACCCCCACATGGGCCCAGCCTCCCCCATTACCAACATCCTGGACCATAGTCAGTACATCTGCTACAGCTGATGAACCTACATTGACACGTCACCAACCAAAGTCCATAGTTTATGTGCCGGTTCATTCTTGGTGGTGTTGCATTCTGGGGACTTGGGCAGATGTATGATGTCATGTGCCCTACAGGTTATAGGTTAGGTTATAGAACCTAACGATCATTTCACTGCCTTAAAAGTCCCCTGTGAGGGCTGGGGATATAGCTCAGTTGGTAGAGTGTTTGCCCCACAAGCACAAGGCCCTGGGTTCAATTCCCAGCACTGCAAAAAAAAATAATAATAATAAAAAAAAAAGTCCCCTGTGCTCCATCTGTTGGTCCTGGCCTCCTCCCTGATCCCTGACAACCCCTAGTCTTCTTACTGTCTCCTTAACTTTGCCTTTTCCAGATGTCACGCAGTTGGAGTCATACAGTATGCAGCCTTTTTGGATTGGCTGTTTTCTTTTCATGGGTTGTTGCCTCATTGCCTTTCAGGGCTGAAATGTCCCAGTTTATTTTCCCAGTCACCCTCTGAAAGACATCTTGATTGCCTCCAAATTTTGGCAATTATGAGTACAGCTTTTACCGACATCCATGGGCAGGTTTTTGTGTGGTCATAAGTTTTCATCCATATTAGTTTTTTCAAAGCCTGTTCAATGTCAGGTCTCTCTTTTCTTCCTGCCTGGGGGTAGGAAGGAAGGCTGTGGTCCTCCCTCAAGGAGACACTGGATGAGGAGAAGGAAAGCATGAGAAGAGTGACGCACTTAATGAGCACCTGCTATGAGCACAGGCTTCTAGGGAATTCTCTCACCCTGTCAACAGTCCTCTGAGGCTGCTCTTTCAAGAGCAGCAACTTGCCCAAGGTCATTGAGCTAGAGGGTGACTGGCTTAGATGTGGACTCCAAGACTGTCAGCCTCACTGTCCACTCACATTTCTTTGGAGGGGGGCATTCAGGAGTCTTTGGGCTGGCACTAGCTGTGGGTCATTGGTGCCACTTCTACCAAAAGAGAAGGGGGTCTGTTGTGTAGACCTTGCTCCTGCGGCTCTGACCTCTCTCTTGCTCTCCTATTGTCTCCCTTTAGGGTGAGCCTGGCATTCCTGGAAAGAAGGTGAGGGGCCCCATGGAAGTGCTTCTTGGCCAGTGGCTGGAAGTGGCTGGAGAAAAGGGCAGGGGCCGGGGACAAGGATGAGGATGGTGCTTCCCCATAGGGAAGGTCCCCTTCTCTTCATGAAGTCCTCACTGTGCATGACTGCCTTGTCCTATATCTCAACAGAGCCAGGATTTTATTCATTTATTCACAGACTCACTCACTCTTTTCTTTCCTCAAACACATCAACGTCATGCTCATTTCAGGGCTGGGTCAGTGGTTCTCAAAGTGTGGTCCTGGGACCATCAGTGTCAGCAGCATCACCCGGGGATTTGTCGGAAATGCAAATTCCAGGCTGAGAGTGTAGCTCAGTGGTAGAGCACTTATCTAGCATGCACAAGGCCATGAGTTCAATCCTCTGTACCATAAAAGAAAAGAAAGAAATGCAAATTCTAGGGTTCACCCTTGGCCCACTGAATTAGAGGTTCTGAGGGTGAGACCCTGGAGTCTGTTTGAGCAGCCTTCTGGGTGACTGTGATTGGCACCCCAACTTGAGAACCAACCATTGAATTGGAGTCATCTTCCCATGACTAGGCCTCCTCCTCCCAATCCAGTTCACGATGTCCCCTCCTCAGGAATCCTTCCCTGGGCCACCTGCTCCCCCAAGTCCCTTTCCATCATGCCATCCTGTTATATTCTTTCCCCAAAACTTATGCTAATTCCTGACATGGCACCTTCCACTTATTTGAATATTTCTTGCCTCTTGTCTTCCTGTCACTCCTGCCTGACCCAAAAATATTTGATGAATGAATTAATGAACTTACCCTTGTTCATCTGTCCATTCCTTGTTTCTGCAAACACCTGCTAAGGCTGGCTCTGGGCTGGTGGGGGCAGGGAACAGAGATGAAACTGATGCCACCCCGGCCCTAAAGGGTTAAGGAAGGGAGGAAGGAGCTGTCTTGACCAACTGTTCCTGGTTCTGGTGCCAGGAATGGTCTGGAATGCTGGGGAGTCTAGAGGAGGGAGGAGCAACAGGCCATCAGAGGATCTGGCAACATGCCCAGATAGGATGCTACAATCTCAGCTCTTCTTTCCTCAGGGGGATGACGGGATGCCCAGCCAGCCAGGGCTCCCTGGGCCCCCAGGGCCCAAGGTAGGTATATGCCTATTCCTCAGGGGTCCCTCCACCTTCCACCTCCCACAGTTGCCGTCTGCCTGGTGAGGCCCCATCCCAGCCCCTCCACATCGTGGGGGTGTGCCCAGGGCAGGCCAGAGGGAGACATCCTCTTTGTTCCCATCTTAGATGAACCCACTCTCTGCTCTGTTTCCAAGCTGGGAACTAGGTATCATATGCACACCTTGACCCCCTAAACCTTTGTAATAGCCAGGTCCTGACCAGCCTGCCTCTAAAATGTCTCTTGCACTCCTGAGCTGCCCCAAGTATGTGCCAAAACCCAGACCAGAGGCTGGCAGCTGTGGCTGGGAAGAGCCTTGAGGTCCACCCCCTTCCCCTGGTAAGGCGTGTTCTCCAGGAGGCCTGCTAGCAAGACCCAACAGACCCCGGCAGCCCCAAGCCTGTCCCCAGCACTTGTTATCACTGTGAATATTTGTATTTCAGGGCCAACCAGGGAATGTGGGGCCCCAAGGAGAAAATGGCATGGACGGTGCCCCAGGACCTAAGGTGACATTAGAGTTGCTCTACTTCAGCATCCAAAGGCCCTATTCAAACCATCATCCAGTCACAACAGGGAGATATAGTTTCAACTCTTTTTTGGCCTTTTAAATGGGAAGTCCTGGGAGGACCTAGGCCACGAGTCTCATTGGACTCACAATCAGAGGGTGACATTGGGATGTGGGAGGACAGTGGATCTGGGTGACAAGGCCTCCATTAGGGCCTTGCTCTGGGCCGACCCATCATGTTGACTTAGGTTCCTGGGTCTCAGTGTCCCCATCTGTTCACAGTATACAGAATAAGGTCTCATAGGTCCTCTCTCTGGGAGTCCTCTTCCTGTAAGGACTTTCTGATACACAGGCCATTAGGATTCCAGCACATGGGGCCTGGGCCCTTTGGAGAAGAGGGCACTGAGGCAGGGCAGGGCGGAAGGGTCCCACTCTTTTAGTTGTAACCATGTGTCTCCACAGGGGGAGCCTGGCCACCGAGGCACAGATGGAGCTGCCGGGCCCCGGGTAAGCAACCTCCCCTTAGGCCACACCAATGGGATATAGCGGGGCCAGTAGCTTCAGAAGCTCCCTGTTCCCACAGAGAACTCAGAGGAGCAGAGGAGCTATAGGACCTGGGCACCTCTTTAAAATTTTGTGTATTTATTAATGACTCTTTAAAATTTCACGATCCATGTTTATGGTAGAAAGTTCAAATATGGATGTGTAAAAGTTAAGAGTCCCAACCTCTTATTATTAAAAAGTTCTTCCCCTGCCCAGGTCACTGTATGCTCTTTCAGACTCTTCATATTCAAACCCAGGTCCTCAATGTGTCTTACAGCATGGCCCACTGTGGGATGGACCCTGCTTTCCCCGGCCCCACGTGGATGTTCATGCCTCTCACCAGGGGCACAGCCGCCCCAACTGGCCCCAGATCTTTGTGACCACTCCTTGCAGATATACTTTTACATTAATATCCTTGACTCGGTCACCTGATGCAACCACAGCCCATCTCGCTCCAAGTAGCTGGCTTCTTCCTCAAAAAAATAGGTCTGAGCCCCCAGCCTGGCTGTGCAGGTGGCTGGAGATGGGATCGGGCACTGAGTGTTGGCTTCGTGCATACACAGGACAGTTCCACACAGGTCATGGCCCTGCGGCAGCTAGGAGACAAATCAAGCCAGGCCTGACTCTCTCCACTGCATGCCAGTGACTGGCTCTGAGCCTGAACCAAAGTGCTTTTGACCCTTCCCTTCTGGTCAAGAGAAGCCCAGTGGAAAACTGGGGCTCAGAGGGGGTGGGCCGGGCCTGCAGCAGTGTACATGCCTGTGCAACACACTGATGCCTGCACGTGTGGGCGAGTACAGATGTGTGCAGTGTGCACACAGCCAGCAATGAATGCGGATGCAATGCACATTTGTGCAGCCTCTACTGGAGGTTGGGAAATGGAGGCACAAGGGCAGATCCAACCACACGTGTCCTTCATTGATCTACAGTGTTGTGTAGGTTGGGAGAGTGGGGGAGGTTTTGGTTTTGTTTATTTGGCAACATTTAAAAGTCTGAAGAACAGAACTTCTCATCGAAATTTCCTTTTTCTCTGAGAACTCAGGGATCAGGCCTCAGTGGGCATGAACACCCACATGAAGGCAAATCTCAGCCACCCCTCAGTCCAGGGGGAAGTTATTCCTCAGTGGGCCCCCAGGCTCCCACCTGTCCCTTCCCTCACATGCTGAGGTCCCGTCAGCTCACGTCTGAGACCTGCACACACTCAGGAACTGACCCCAGTGTGCCTGCATGTGAGCATGGGTGCCCAGCTGTTCCATCCCCCTGTCTGTGGATGTGACACAGAGACAACTACCACATCACCCACCAATGCAGCCCTTCCCTAAAACTCTTATTCTTCTGCCTCAGGGTCCCCCAGGCCTCAAGGGTGAGCAAGGAGACACTGTGGTGATCGACTATGATGGCAGGATCTTGGATGCCCTTAAGGTAATGATCCTGGTGGGACCAGGGTGCCCCCTTGGTGCTCATTTCCTGAGGGAATTATCTCTCACTTTGTGTATTAATCCTGTACTTCTTTGCACAAGGAATCAGGGGCAGCTTGCCACAAAGGCCTCAATTCCATTAGGTCTGGCTATGGAAATCAGAGCTGTGTTGAGACCCACATGGTTACCCAGGGAGCTGCTGTGCATGTGGTCCTGTGACCCTGAGCTCCCCAGAGGTCAAGGCAAAAGGGAAGCTGCCCTCTCAGGGGCAGGATGCCTAGCATTTCCTGGTCACAAACCCAGCAATGTCTCCTGGGGTCTTCCTGGGGACCACTGACTAGAGTGCAGGGTCTTCTAATAATTGTGAGGAGGGATAAGTGAGGAAGGGTCTGTCCCAGCAACCTGAAAAAATGCATGACTTCTGACTGGCAAACTTGGGACCCACGGCCAGTGGAGAGAGAAGTTGGATGCTAACTGCTCACCGGTACCAGGGAAAGGCACTGTGGTAGTGACAGCGCAGTCATCAGAAACCAGACTGGGCACTGGTACCCGACCCCACCCAAGCTTCAATTCCAGTTATCTCCCACAGGCCTCAGGGAAGTACCAGCTGATGGTAACTATGGCCCACTCGGCCTGCATGGTGTTGTAGAGTGTGATGTGGCCCTGAGGGCGTGCACATGCATGGAGTTTCCTGAGCTAGCTGGGAGCCACATGGGAAAAGCCGTACTATGTAGGGAGTCAGAAGGTGGATTTTGGATGCCAGACTGGGATGATAAATTGAATGGGTGGACAATTGGCAATCATAGGCAGTTCTTGAGCAGGAGAATAACCTCCAAAAAAAAAAGCAATATGCTAGGGAAAGGCTGGTTCGGGAGTGGAAGGTGCATGTATGTGGGGGAGAACTGTAGGCAAGGAGCCCCTCAGGGAGGCAGGTGTGGAGGAAAGGGAGTGAGACCAGGGAGAACCCAGTAGAGATACCAAAAGAAGGGGACTGGTTGGGAAGATTGAGTAGAGGAGTTAGGACAAGAATTTGTCAAGCCAGGGGAGCTGGGAGGGTTGTGACTTTTGGGAAGGGGCATGAGTCTGGGGTCTGAGTAAGGGGTGATAATAAGCCATGATGATTGGACTGGGGATATAGCTCAGTTGGTAGAGTGCTTGCCTTGTAAACACAAGGTCCTGGGTTCAATCCCCAGCACCGCAAAAAAAAAAAATAAATAAGCCATGATGGGCACTGATCTGTGGGAAGTCTGAGCTGGGACAGGGCCTTAGATATGGGATCAGACTGGAAACAGTTGAGACCCTGTCCCCTACTTGTGTGACCAAGGAACTCCTTGAGGTCAGCAGACAGCAGGTGGCAGCCAGTTGGTCAGAGATCACAGGGCAAGCTGAGATCACAGGGCCAGGTCACTATTCAAGGTGTTAATTTTTGAGTGGCTTGAATGCCAGCAGGGGATTTAAACTTGCTTTGAGGGGCAACAGGGAGCCATCACAGAATCTTGAGCAGGAGTGTCTGTGAAGATGTCTATATTGGGGGGAGACTGGCTCTGAAGGCAGAGGGAATCTGGGCCTTCTGTGGCAGCTGACACTTTGGTATCTTATCCAAGGCTGGATGCCACCTCCCTTTCCTCTCCCAAGACCAGGGACCCAGATCAAGCCATATGTCCTATGACTTGACCTGACTGGGTGGGAGGAAGGCTGCAGGGGCCCTCCTGCAGCCCTGCTGGACGTGGATTTGACCCCAGGTGGAGGGGAGGGTGGCAGTGCAGGAGGGTGGGGCTGTCTAACTGCTGACCAGCTTGACTTTTATACACAGGGTCCTCCTGGGCCACAGGGAGCCCCAGGGCCACCAGGGATCCCTGGAGCCAAGGTCAGTGCAAATGCAGCTGCATGGTCCTCAAGCCTGATCTCCAGGGCATACCTCCTCTCTCCTCTCTGTCACATTCCCTCCCCATTCCTTCCCTCCTGGCATCTTGGCCTGGCGTCTGAGGTCTAAAGGGACCTTCCCCACCAATCCAAGTGCATTTTCTCCTGACTCTTGCTACCCGCTTTCACTAGAAGGTTCATTCACATATTGAAACTGAAAAATTAGCCCATCAGGACATCACCACAGTCCAGTAGATTTGCATAGCATTCCTGTGGCTTGAACCTATCCATTTACACCCTGCCTTCTTGTCTCAGAAGAAGAGTCCAACACATTAAAGTCAGGCAGGGTCTGTTCCTGGAACCATTATTCCTGGGCTTCAGGTCTGAAGCAAGTTATTTAACCCTCTAAGCTTCAACTTCCAAATCTGTAACATACCAGCTTGTAGATCACAGCCCAGGGCTACATCTGCCCCTGAGGGGCTGAGCACATGGAGACAGAAGGTGCCTAGCACCCAGTGAGCGCCCTCCTGGAAGTCCAACAGCAGGGATCCCACCCAGGGATGATGTACTGATCAGGGAGGCAGTCAGTCCCTCCCTCAGGCCACCAACTGCTTCCAAAGCTGAAGGAGGCCTAAACTCCCTTTTACTACCTGTTCCCTTCCAGGGTGAGCTTGGATTGCCTGGCGCCCCAGGAATCGATGGAGAGAAGGTCTCTGGGCTTTGAATGTCTTTGTTGATGCTGGTGCTGGGAATTGGAGTGTGTGTGTGTGTGTGTGTGTGTGTGTGTGTGTGTGTGTGAGAGAGAGAGAGAGAGAGAGAGAGAGAGAGATTGTGGGTGTAATCCATATAGACATGAGCATATTCCTAGGTGTCCCTTGCTATGTGTCTTTCCTGCTGGGTCCCCAGCATGTGGCACCTCATAGTCATGACATAATTGGTCGAGTGAAGGTCTGCCGTGACTCAGAGCTCTTGAGAAGGGAGTACAAAATTGACTCCATGAGTGCTCCAAAGTGGCTGCCCCAGTCCCAGATTCTCCCCCTCCACCCCAGTCCCCACCCCCTGCCACCCACACCTCAGGCTTGCAGGGAGGCAGAGGGGGATTGTCCCCTCACTGTCCCCATTCCAACTCCCCCAGTGCATTCAGTCAAGGTTTCCAGCTACCTGCACACTGGGTATTGGAGTGTGAGTGTGTGTGTGTGTGTGTGTGTGTGTGTGTGTGTGTGTAATCCTATAGAAACCCACAAGGAAGTCAGGACCCACAAGTAGGAAGTGTGAGTCTGGCCTCACCTGAGCCAAGCTCAGGGACCCACCAGAGTGGGGAAAGGAAGCATGCCCACTGATTTCTTGTTCTTGTGATCCTCAGGGTCCCAAAGGACCAAAAGGAGACCCAGGAGAACCTGGGCCAGTTGGACCCAAAGGGGAAGCAGGCGAGATGGGCTTGTCTGGCCTTCCGGTATGTGGCTGGGCTAGGCCTCACCCTACTTACCTGATGTTGGGAAGGGGTGGTCCCAACATGCATGGCTCACCACAGGGTGGCTGCGAGGGGCTGTGAGGAGGGTGGGAAAGGCATGCTGGGAAGGACAGGGCGTACCCCTGTAGACTCAGCATGTAACCCTGCTTAGGGACACTCTAGGCTCGCCCAACACTGCCTGAGTCTCCATGTCCTCATCTATAAGAGCAGCTCCACCAGGCCCATGAGGCCTCCCTCAAGCTGAAGTGGGGAGGCCCTGCCTGGTGGAAGCCAGTTGGCCAAGTGGTTGGACTCTGCTCTGGCCTAAGCTACCAGTGTTTGCCTCTGGTTTTGTTTCTACCCTGGACAGTGACCGAACTTCCTCTGGCTTCAGTTTCTTTGCTGCTAAAGTGGGGTCTCAATTTCCTACTCCCACAAGAGAAAGCAGAACCGGCTGAGAATGGTAGCCAGCATGCAATAAACCCCCACTGACCCTACCATCTTCATTTTTACTGTTGTCCTTTTTGTGGCCAAATTGGAAGAGTTGCCACATGTTAAGCAGTCACTGGGAGCCCTGTCACCTCATAGCCATTGACCACCTGAGGATTTCTCAGTTCAAGGAGGCACTGGGATTTGAACCTGGGTCTTGGCTCCAGAGCCCTGGCCATCCTGGCACCTCAGGACACTTTGTATGCGGTCTATATTCCACTGTGCTCCCGTTCCCAGGTGCATCACACTGATTTGGGGAAAACTGTTTTAAACTGCAAGGGCCAAGTGGTTGCTGCCATGTGGGGGAAAAAAAGGGGGAAGTAGACAAGCACGGAGGTGGGCAGGGTGATTTTAGGATGGACGGTAAGGACTGACAGCCCACCCATCCTTTAGGGTGCTGACGGCCCCAAAGGAGAGAAGGGAGAGTCAGCATCTGACAACCTACAGGAGAGCCTGGTAAGGAGGGTGCTCAGGCTCAGGGCTCCTCCCAACACCCAGCCCATGTCCAGTGGGGACCCTGAGCCTTGGGTCAGAAAAGCCACCTGGCCTGACCCAATCCAGGGCAGTGGGAGAGGGAGGGCAACCGAGGTTCAGGCTGCGTCCCAACCCATGGTCCAATTAAGAACCCAAAGCCAACCACTGGGTCCCTCACCAGAATGTTCCCACCTGGGGACAGGAAAGAGCCTCCACTTGTTCTCCACCACCAGGTGATGAGCTCCAGAGTGGGCAGGTGAAGGACAGTGGGTGACTAACCCTTATTTGACCCTTCCTAGGCCCAGGTCATAGTGGAGCCAGGGCCCCCAGGGCCCCCCGGACCCCCAGGCCCCATGGTAAGCACAATTTCACTTAAAGCAATTGGGATACCATGAGGGTGGTGAGCTCTGAGCCCAGGCCCCAGGGCAGTGACCTAAGGGAGGACAAGATTCTTCATGATGGGAGCTGAAGGCATCAGGCAGAGGGCAGAACTGGGGTCAGGGCCACAGGGGCCAGTGAGAAGTCTGAGTGGTTGTGGTTGCTGCACCCAGCCCAATGGCCCTTCTAACCTGTTTTCCTTCTCCTCCAGGGCCTTCAGGGAATCCAGGGTCCCAAGGTGAGTGAGTAAAGATTCCCTTGTCACTCAGACTCCAGAGGGCCATTGTAGAAAGTCTTGCTAATGAACAGAATGAGGCCACCCGCTCAGCCTGGACCCAGCCCTGAGTCTTCCCCAGATCCGAACACTCCCAGTGCCTGGGACCTGCCTAATGTCCCCCACTCCATGTTGGGTATCTGTTCTTTCACTCTTCTTCTGCCCAAGGGCCCCAGTCTATCTCCTTCTCTGGTCCATCTCCCTCTACATCCCCTTCTTGCCCACTTTCCCCACTCTCTGTGCACTTCCCCCCTTCCTTGCACCCTTGCATCCCCCTTCCTTCCCCAGGCACATCTGTCTCTCAATTGCCCGTAGCCCTGAACATGAAGTCTTGGTTTGGTGTGTACTTCATAATGTCATGTTCTCTGCTCTTAAATTAAAACCTCGAGTATGGTCTGCCCATGTGCCCTGCCCTGAGAAGGCAGACACAGAAGTGGGGACCAGCTGGCCTCACTCCTTGTCATGCCTGAGTCTCATTCAATCTGGGGGAGAATTCATCTCTGCTTCCCCAGCTCAGAGGCCAGAATGGGGACTCTGAGGCATGGAATCCCTGACACGAGTGGAGCCAAGCATGTGACCCAACCAGATGCTCTGCTTCTGGTTCTGTTTTGTCCCAAGCCTCCCCAGAGCTGTTTAGAAAAGGCAGCTGCTGTCAGGGACCACATCCAAGGCTGGGGCTCAAGAACCTGATTGGCATTCAGCCCTGCCACTTCCTGGCCCTGTGGCTGGGTTCTTCCTTGGCATCTCTTTTCTCATTTGTGGGAGAGATGTCACCATAACCCCCTCCCATGATTCCTGAGGGAGCCTGTGTAGGGGAAAAGGGACATGTACACAAGCATGGCTCACTGATCAATCTGGCTGGGGAAAGCTGGAACCAGGTGTGTCAGAACCAGGAGTCTGTCCCTCTGCCAGGCACACCCCAGCTCCCACCCAGGCCCCAAGCCTTCTTATCTTGCCATCTGTCCAACCCCTTCTCTCTTACCAATTTTTCCCCTTTGCTTCCAGGGCTTGGATGGAGCAAAGGGAGAGAAGGGCACATCAGGAGAGAGAGGCCCAAGTGGCCTGCCTGTGAGTATCATCAGCCTTGTTTGTCCCTAGAGGTAATACATCCTATGACCATCTGCCTCTTAACCTCCTCCTTTTTCATCCAGGGGCCAGTTGGCCCACCCGGCCTTATTGGGTTGCCAGGAACCAAAGGAGAGAAGGTAAGCCCCCACACTATGCCCATGCCCCCGGTGTCACTCAGCCTCTGAGGTCCAGCCCCTGCACCCCACAGGGTCAGAGACCTATGGCTCTGTGCCTGCCATTCCCCCTGCCTTTTCTCTAAGCCTGGATGGTCAATGGGTCCTCCTGTCCCCAGGTCTGTGGCCAACCCAGTACTGGGCTCCCAGCACCCCCTCCCCACCCTCACACCCCTCTGTGTCTTTCCTCAGGGCAGACCCGGGGAGCCAGGACTAGATGTAAGTTTCTCATCCTTCACTGTGAGTAACTGGGTCCCTCCTGTGTGTATCTTCTGCCCTCATGTTGCCCGTACAGTAACCTGACCTGTGACTGGTTCCCCCTGTGTCCACCACTTTGTGGATGGATGATGGATGGGTGATGGAGGATGGATGGATGGATAAATGGATGATGCGTGATAGCAGGGAGGTGGGAAAAGCAGTGAAATACCTGGTGAGAGATGCTGAGGCTTCAGCTAGGGTGGGACTGTGGGAAAGGGAGAAAAGGAAGCATTAGCCCAATGTCGATTACAAGTCTCCTCTGGTAGCATAGTATAAACAAAACATAGTTTAAACTGATTTAAAATGACTTGTAATTGAAAAGTCCAGAGGGTCAGCACATGTATCCAGAGCACAACTTTGTCCACACAGCCCAACCTCTCAGCCTTTCTTGTCTCTGCTTTTCCTGTGTGGAAAAATTGGAGGTGAGGTAGAGCTGGCAGTTCCAGACCTGTAGCTACCTGGGCCCAAGTCCAGAAGAAAGAACATCTGTCCACCACTACTGCAGTAAAGAAAGTCTCCTTGGCTCTCTGTGGTCCCAGTCAACACTGAACCCTCCCTTGGCCATAGGAATGCAGTGCCCTCATTGGCCAGGCTTGATCACAGGCCCAGTCTGGAACTGGGGGTGGAAGCAGCGAATTGGGAGAAGGGAGGGTGGTTCCCTCAGGTAGCTATCTTGAGGGAAATGTGACCAGATGCAGGGCTCTAAGCTCTTGTGTGTACCCTGGACTTTAAGGAGAGAATGTTGCTTTAGAGAGCAAGTGTGGACCAGGAAGAGAGATGCCAGCTGGGGTTCCTGACTCAGGGCAGGGATGATCCATCAGGGAGACTGCACTGGATGAAGACAGAGCCAAATCTTATTCAGGCTCTGGGCCCAGGGAGGTCACTGGGGGTGAACTAAAGAGGCTCCTTGTTATCATGAGTGTGGCCACACCTGCCTTCTAGGAGGCCCCAAAGCCATATCCACCTGCTTTACCTGCCAAGCCCAGGTCCTTCCTCCCCACAACCCAGCTGAAATGGCAACTCTGATCAGAAGCTTCCTTTGAACCCCCGCCTGTCAATGGCACCATCCTTCCCCCAGGAATCTACCACCATGTTTCATGCTTCTGCCACTGAACATCAACTGTCATCAGCACACTATTGCCTGTCTCATTAGACAGGAGGGAGGGAACCTGTTGAATCCAGGTCTTTACCTGCAGCCTGGTTCCTAGTAGACATTTAGGCTGGTTGAATGGATGGACAGATGAGTGTATAAGAAATTGAGCCAAGGTCAAAGAACAGAGTTCACCCTTTCTCAATCGGTCAGTCTGTGTCTCCAGCCAACCTGGGCCAGCTGCATCTGACTGTGATGTGGGAGAAAGCCCCTCACCAGCAACTCTCCCTGAGTGAGGGCTCGCATCTTGAGACACCAACAGTGGCCTGCTTTGGAGGAAGCAGAGCTAGTGTCCTTGATGCTTGCTTTTCCCTACATCCACCTGGCACCAGCAGGTGCATCACCTCTCAGCGGGGACCAGGCAGTGTGAACCACAAATATGCCTGGAGGGAGGAGTTAAGGATGAATGGGAGAGGAGCAGAGATGAACAGATAACAGACCTGGACGTTTAGAGTTTAACCTTTAATCCCTCTGACAGGGTTTCCCTGGCCCCCGGGGAGAAAAAGGTGACCGGAGTGAACGTGGAGAGAAGGTGAGGGGAAAGGGAGAGGTAAGGGAAGCAGGTGGAGGGAGAGAGGGAGGGGGCATAAATGGGAGGCAAGACATCAGCAGAGACTGGGGGCTGTTGGCAAGGACAGGGTAGGCTGGGATTGGAGCTGCAGGGCTAAGTGGCTGCTGGCCTCTGGTCATCTCAGAAGTGCTGCAGGGATCCTGGGTCTATAGACTGAAGCCATTCCACTATCTCCCTTCTTGTGCAGGGGGAGCGAGGTGTTCCAGGCCGAAAAGGAGTGAAGGGCCAGAAGGGAGAGCCAGGACCACCAGGACTAGACCAGCCATGTCCTGTGGTATGTGTCACAACAGAATGGGAGCCCAACCCACGTCTTTTTGTCTCCAGTTAGGGTCAGGTCAATTTCCTCCCTGTCCTCAAAGCTCAGGGGAAAGTCCCAGAGGCTGCACCAGCCCCATACCAGGGTGCCCACAGTACTGGGCCATCTCAGCTGCCGTGATCGCTGCTCCTGTGAGAGTGTGTGTGTGTGTGTGTGTGTGTGTGTGTGTGTGTGGTGTTGGGAATTGAATCCAGGGGTGCTCTATCACTGAGCTACATCCCTAGCCATTTTGTTACATCCCCAACCCTTTTTAAAAATTTTTATTTGGGACAGAATCTTGTTAAGTTGCCCAAACTGAACTTGAACTTGAGATTCTCCTGCCTTAGCCTCCCAAGTTGCTGGGATTACAGGTGTGCACCACTGCCCCTGGCTACTGCTCCTTTTGCTCTGGTCCTGATCCCCACCCCCAATGGGCCTGGCTGAGGGACACAGTCCCTCGATGGAGATGGCGCCCCAGCCTGGGCCAGAGTCTGCTACCAGAGTCACGTTCCCCTCCTTACTCAGCCCAGGGCAGAACTGGCTTGAGTGGGAACACACCTTGGGTTAGGGATAAAGAGGGGTCAGGCCAAGAGCAGAGTTGGCTTTTTCTTGAGTCATCAGTAACATCAGGACACCTTGGAGGGTAACTAGGTACCAGGAAGGGAAGCCCAATAGTCTCAGACAAGCTGCTGTAGGGACAGGGCCAGTGAATGCCCAGTCCCCTGGCCTTGGCTGCCTGGGACCCCAGTCAGGTTCTGACTCCTTCTAGGCTT
The DNA here is from genome assembly GCA_020662805.1 of Glaucomys volans. Lineage (NCBI taxonomy): Eukaryota > Metazoa > Chordata > Mammalia > Rodentia > Sciuridae > Glaucomys > Glaucomys volans. The sequence goes on from JAJEJO010000965.1 coordinate 565,288, forward strand.
GAGACCAGGCTGGACTGAGACAGAGCTTCCTCGGCCATAGAGGAGTGTGGGACCACTCTGCCTTCCCCAGGGCTCTCTCACTCCCCTCTGTCCTCTCCTTCCCAGAGGTGTCTTTTTCTGTTCTTTTTCTGTTCCCTCTTTCCCACATCCCCTCTGTATGCCCCCAGACCCTTCCCTTCCCTCCTCCCCACTTATCTCCTTTCCTAGCACACCAGGCCCTGTCAGTGCCTGAAACAACTAAAATGCAGTTCCTATTTTCTAAAAGGCAGGAGGATTTACATGCCAGACTCTTCCATTGGAGGAAAAGCAGGGAAATAAAACTGCTGGGTCTCCATACTAAAACTGGCCAGATATCCATACCCAGCCACCCAGCCAGGGGTTCATGGAGAGGGACTTCCAGCTACATGTGCAGGCAGACCCAGAGCCAGGGACCCCTGCCCTATCCTCTGGCCTTCCATGAATCACTTTAGCCCTCTGTGTCCCAGGCTTCTCACCCAGGCAATGGGGGTGGCAACCCCGCCCTCTGAGTAATTTTGAAAGGTAGTTTTTAAAAGGCAGAGAGGTAAGTATACACAAAAAGGTCAGGGGTGAGAGGATCTTTCCTCCAGCCTTTGTCTTTGAACAGGAACGTCCTCGATGTGGAGGCAAGCGAGGGGCACTGGGCTCTCCCGGCCTGGCAAGGGGCAGTGGGCCCTGCCCTGTGGTACGCGGTCTGGTCTGCTGTGTGTGCTGTGCTGGGCCTTCTGGGTTGCTGTGCCCACAGCCCTGCTCCTGCCCTCCCTCCCTCTGACTTCCGTCTGTTCTCCTATTTTTCCCTTTCTTTTGGTCCCCAGCCTGCGCCCCTGGCATGTGCATGGAAGGAGTCCAGGGAACATGCTCGGTGTGTCTGAGGCCTGTGCCTGTGCTTTGAAAGGGAATGAAATGTTTTCTGCTCCAGGGTCCCCAAGGGACTTTGCATTTTGTCCCCCCCAGACCACCTAAGGAAACCCTCCCTATCTATGGCGGATGACTGAGTGAGCATTGCTGGTACCTCCAGACAACCCCATCCCCCATGCCCAGAGTCCACCATGAGGACCTGAGCCCTCCCTGTTGGCCACTCAGACCCAATCACACAGCCAGAATGGGCTGGAGGGAAGCCCTTCCTGACCTGTCTTTAAACTCCTCTTGGAGGCATTCCTGCCCAGGTCCTGTAAGCTCTCAGGCCCCCAAGCTGAGGAACTAGAGTCACTGTCACCACTGCCAGGCAGGAAGTCCAGAAGCCCCTCCACAGGGCCAGGGCCAGGTCCTCCTCCTGCCAACAAGTATCTGGCACAATACCCATTACTTCATAGAGTCCTCCTGTTTCTGCCTTCTGCACAGTTGTCCCAACAAGCACGGTGAGAACACACTCAGGACAAGTGCAGTGAGGGGCCATCCTTTCCCCAGAGGCCCCTTAGTGGGTGCAGCAGCCTGGTGTGGCAGCTCCCGGGGCTGCATCTCCGTACAGACTCAGGGTGTGTGGAGTATGGAGGGTTGGCCAGACTACTGTCCCCATCACTGGAACCTTCTTCCTTTCCAGGGCCCTGACGGGTTGCCGGTGCCTGGATGCTGGCATAAGGTACCTTGCAGGGAAGAGTTGGGGGAGGAACAGAGGGACAGAGAGGGCCCTGGGGGCTGGACACCATTGCTCGGGTTCTAGATGTCTGCTGCATCCCACACAGTGACAGAATAAGCTAAGTTTTCCCATGATGACCTGGTTTTGATTCCCCCATCATATTGCCAAAGCCTGGGAGTATGGTCCTGGCTGATTGTGTGTAACCCACCCTACGGAGTCGTATGGGCCCTAGTGGGGCATCTGACCACCAGTTCAGAGCTGTCAGTGCTTTCAGGAACTCTGTCCAAACTGACTCACAGAGAGGGGCCTAGGAGGAGAGGATGGGGTCATACCCAAATGGAATAGGATGGGGGCTACCAAAGCAGGGTGGCCCAGATAGAGGCAGGACCTCAGGGACTTCCCAGGCCCCTTATGACCTGTAGTCTTTCCCTCTTTTTCCAGTGATCCTCAGGTCCAGCTCACAACTTGTACAGATCCATGTGGACATTTTTAATTTTTGTAAAAACAAAACAGTAATATATTGATCTTCTTTCATGGGATACACCACCTGTGGCCTTGTAACAATTGAGAGTGTGCCACCCAACCCCAGAACGATCAGCAGGTGAAGCCAGCAGGAATGTGGACAAGCCAATCCAGAGGAATTGTGTAATCGAGGGGCATCCGCGGGCCTTGGTTTTCCCAGGAAGGAGACGAAGGTGAAGGTGCCTGGCTCAGGTGAGGCTGGAAAGACACTGAGTTGGGCCTTCAGTCACCTGATTAGCCAAGACTCACTGCTGTCCCCTTAAGCCCTGGAGGCCCCAATCACAGTGTACCCAAGGATGCTCATACAGCGTCTGCAGCTGCTCTGATCTCTTAAGCCTCCAGACTCAATCACCACCAGCTGCCCCTGGACCCTGGGTTCCCTAGAACAGGACAAGACTCCCATCAGCAATTACATTTGGACCTAGGGGACAGTCGGTGGAAAGCAACCCAAAAGGGTCTAGCCCCCACCAAGCTCTGCAGGCCTCAAAACCAAGCCTGTTGTGAGAATATGTGTCCTCTGGCCATGAGCAGTAGCCAAGTTCTGCGATTGCACAATGTGGAACCAGCTGTGAGGAGCCTGTTGTTCCTGAGTGTAAAGGGATCCCCAGATTGCACCAGCTACCACTTCCTCTTACCACATCACCCATAGCAGGGACAGGAAGGGACTTTCCTGGCCCTGAAGAGATAAGCCTCCAGTTCAGAATTTGGGTTTCACTGGCCTCAAAGTCTCCTGCTCAAAATGGTGATCAGCCTGGCAGAAATGGGTCTCACAGTGAGTTGTGGAGACTCAGCAAACGGCAAAGCTGGTCCCCAGCAGGCCTGAGCAGGGAGCTATGACCGAGTTTGCCACACTCTGATGAAAACCTTTGCCGTATCTAACAAAAGTTCCCAGTGACCAGCTCTGTCCTAAGCTACTCACCTCCCTCTCTGTGTAGCTGGACATCACTATGTACAACAAACCATAAATGTGTGTCTGGGTGTGTCTGTCCTTGCAGACTGGTCCCAGGCACTTCTGGCTGAGGTTTCACCCTGGACATAGCAAGCTGGGGAAGGAGAAAGGGACTATTCCTGGGTTGAACCCATCCCAGAAACCAGAGGAGGTAGCTCAGGATCAGGGCAGAGACAGGTGGAGAGTTAAGGACATAAGCTCAAGGCTGGGTCTTGCAACACACCAACAGAGCCCTCAAGCCAGTCACTTCATGTCACCAAACCACTGTGTGCTTCTCTGCTGTGGTTACCAGTGACTGATGCATAAAAAATTGCCCTGAAACTTGTTTCCTTAAAGTATTGACTTTCTGTTTCTCTCTTACGGTTCTGAGGGTTAATGGGGTTGGCTGGGTGGTTCTCACTGAAAGTCTCCCACATCTGTTGGTTGATATTGCCCAAGATGTCCAGAACATCTTTGATAATGCCACCTATCACCTCATCTGTAAAAGGGGACAGCATAACATATCACTCAGATAGTGATTCAGGGAGGATCAACCTATGGAATACAGGAAGAATATAGGACTGACTAATCAGACACTCTGAAGCACTTGGGACTCTGATTTTCCTCTCTTCCCACTCTACAACCAAGTGAGAGCCAAAATCTTGCAAAGTAGTTCCATAGCTCTAATGCCAATAGGGCCTTGTAATATCCCTAAGGGAAAGACCCAGCAAATATGCCCATTTTACAAAGGACAAAACCAAGCACATCCATGGTGGTACAGAAAAGAAGGAACCTACAGTGACAGTGTCTCACATATCCTTTCTCCAAGGACTAGGGCCTAGAAGGACTGCAAAATAGGTAGTTCCACCCACCCCACAAGACCCACAAATGCATGGCCTCCTTGCTAAGCATGGCAGCCCAGTCACACGCAGGGTGAGGAAGGAGGAATATGTCAAATCCCCAACTCTGTTCTCTTAAGGAGCTGGTAATAAGTAGCAGACCATGCTGCTTGACCAGTCTACTGAGTCACCAGGGAAGTCAGAAGTAGGAAAAGGAGGAGAAACACAGTGAGCTTGATGACTGGTAGAGACTGCTGGGTGTCAATGCCTCCTTTTGAGTCTCACAGTCGCACTTGACAGCAATTCACTCCTCCCTCCACCCAAGAACCTCACTTGATACCATCCCCAACTTGTGAGGGATGGGGCTTATGGGGTAAGTGACACTATGTCCATTTCCCATATGGGAAAACTGCCCAGATGCACAGCCAGGATGGAGTGGCAGGCTTGGACCCAGGCTCTTGAGTATCCTCCAGTTTGCCTTTAGTCCAGTATGGAATCTGCTAGGCAACCCTGTAATGCTGGGTGGCTGACAGGTAGATCTTTGTGGGGATAGAAGCATTTTTCCCTTTCTCAGACAACCAAGGGGGTTGATTTACTGCCCCATTGGACTGGATGGGGCCATTCTTGGCTCATTGCTGCCCCCTTGTGTCCTCATGCCTCCTATCCTCCAGTATATTAACAACTGCAAACATCAAAATGTAGAACCTGCTGAGTCAGCTCCGGGTGAGAAAGGAAAGGCTGTGGGAAAGAGAAGCACTAGTTCAAGACCCCAGCTGAGACACTGCAGAGCGCCTTGCCTCACTGCTGGCCTCAAGCTGAGAGGGGGGCTTCAGGGCTCCCTGCCAAGAAGGGTAGCTCTGCTTCAAACTATTCTCTTAAGACAGAGAAGCACATTTACTGGGAGCTAAACTAACCACAAGGACCACTGTACCATATTACAGATGAATCTGAGACCTGGGAGAGGTGGACTTATCCAGGTCTACTTCCTCCTCATCCCTATGATACCACTAGAAACACAGGGGATGCTTTGGGTTGTCACAATGATTGGGGGCCATTCCCGACATTCAGTGAATAGAGCCAGGGACAGCAAATATTTGAAATACATGGAACAGTTCTACCCAACAATGAATCATCTAACTAAGAATGCCACTTGACAAACACCATGCCCCAGGAGCCTTCTTGGCTTCCTATGTAGCTTTGAAGGACAGGCATGAGATAACAAACAGGGGAGTTCTTAGCATGGGGCCAGAGGCAGAAAGGAGCAGGGAGAAGGTGAAGCTATAGATCATTTAGCCCAGGAAATGTCCCAGTCTGGTGTGACCTCCAACTGTATTGGCCCCAACTCTAGATATCCTCGGTGTAGGTAAGATGTTAGCTGAGCGTGGCTACGACCTTCTCACTCTCTACCCCATGGCAGGAAAACCTGACTACTCTGAGCTGCCCTGGCTTATGACTGTGGCTGGTCTTCAGGCTGTAAGACAACAGCAAAGATGGAGATCAGGCAGGACTCTATCTCTCCTCTTTCCCTTCTTCCACCATCCCCTGCCCCTCCCCACAACACACACACACTACATTAAAAGCTGAAACTACAGAGCATAGAGGAGCATGGGTCTCTCCAGCAAGGAGGAGGAGCCAATACATTGAGAAAACCACTAACCACAATCCCACTCACACACACACAAGGGTTCTTGACCCTCAGAAAAGAAGTACATGCCACAAGCAATTAACTTCTCATGGTTAATTTAGAATTGTTTCAAGAAGTACAATTACAAATAAGAAACTCCACTCAGTTCAGGAAGATGACAAAGTTCTATGGATGGTGGTGATGGTTATACAACAATGGGAATGTACTTAATGTCACAGAATTGTACCATTAAAATGGCTAAAATGGTAAAGTTTGTTATGTATATTTTACCACAATAAAAAAAATAAGAAAAGAATGTAAGAATGTTCTTTAATAATGCCTTAAGCAGTCTACAATTTAATGAGGAAAAGAAGAAATCATCAATGAGGGAGCAAAGCAGAAGGCTGGGAATCATGAGGAGGTGGATACACACTAGCAAGGACAAGTGGTAGCTTTCCTTCCCAGCGTCCTCAGGAGGCAGTCCCAAGTTCTTCCTTGTTCTAAGGTTCAAGGCAGAAAATCTTCGTGCCCCACCCAGGAGGAAGTACTTCTGGGCTCTCCAGGCTTTCAATTCCTTGGAGGCCTTTTGTTCTCACTCCCTGAGATTGGAGTCAAGCCTCTCAAACAGATCTGCTGTGTTTCTGAGAGCAAAGCCCTTACCCTTTCTGGGTCTCAGTTTCCTGGACAGTGTAACACAGCTCAGGAGACTTCCCAACTCTCTTCCTGTCTAAACACTGAATGATTCTCTTAGTAAATCATCTCAAATTCACCCTGTCTGGACTCCAGCAGGAATTAGGTACAGCCCTTAGTGATCGCCTTGGTTAGCCCCAGTAATGCCCCTTGTGCCCTACTTTTCTGCAGCTCCTGCAGAGCTGGGAATGCTTACGTCTTCTCCTACTCTGCCGCTCCTACTACATACCAGCCCCAGGCTGGATACCATTTGCACATTTTTCATTTGCCCCTCACAGAGCATCACATTTTATGCACAGAAACGGCAACTCGCCCAAGCGTGGCCTGCCAGGGTTCTGAGCCCCGCTCAATTAGGCTCTGGGGGCAGCGGCAGGATCACTTAGGGACCCTTTCTTGGGGGAAGGGGAGACAACCACAGGGGCACGTGGAGTGGGTAGGCCCAAAGTGCGTCCCGGGACCAGGACCAGGACAGCACTTGGCAAGGAGGGCGCAAACCCGTCCTGGTGGGGGATGGCCAAAGAATGACTCGCGAGCCGGAAGCCTGCAAAGTTCGAACGAAAGCGAAGAGGGCCACTTGGGGGCGGGGCCCGAGGTGCCAAAGCCTCGGGTAAGCAAGGGCGGCGCCGGGGCGGGGCCCTAGATGCCAAGCGCAGGCCAAGTCTCTCGGCGCTGCGTCTCCGCACCGACTGACAGCGCGGCGCCATGGCCACCGATCAGCGCGCGAAGGTTGACACCCTGGCCCTGCGGCAGCGGCTCCTCAGGTACCTAGCCGCGCGCACGCACGACGCACGCACGCACGACGCGCGCGCCTCCGGCACAGAGCCTGCGACTTCCCAGCCCCTCCCGGCCTTGCCCCGGCCGCAATCCCGAGCGTTCTGAAGCCTCGCTTCCACAGACAAGCGGTTCCTGCCGCGGGTTCCCGCAGCGGCTTCCAGCGCTGCCCCTGGGCCCACCCCGAGGCTAGGGAGCCGATGCCACCCACCTCTCAGCCCCCGCCAAGGGCGCCTGGGGAGACAGCCTTTGCCCTAGCACTTGGGTGGACCTCGCCCACTGGCGGCCCGTCAGCAGGACCTGGGCCGACTTGAGAGTGATCCTGGGAGGGCTGAAAGTTCAGACGAAGGGTGGGGTGAGGAGTCCTTCAGTTTTATAGAAAGTATGAACTTGACCTGCGAGAGGGGTCCTCGGTGGGACGTGGCGGGGCGGGGGTCAGCCAGAGCTTAAGACTAGTACCCATCAGGGACAGCAGGCCCCTTAATTGGCAAGGAATGTTTAGGGCTGAGAGACAGCTACCTAATGTAGGTGCCGTTCCTTATACAGCCATACAGGGCTCCCGTGAGTCTGGCTGGGGCACATTGAGAAACGAGCAAGGCCACTGAGGCTTAATATGACTTAAACAATTTTAAGCCTTAGCAATATCCTGCCCCATCCTTTCCCTTCTTAACTATGGAGTGAGAAACCTGGCGGCAAGGAAAAGAGCACTTTGTCCTTTCCAGAAACCAGGAAGGGTTGAGGCTTTTAATAGGTGGACTGCTCCCTTCAGGTCTTCAGACATGACTGTCCACCTCTGCTCTGTCCCCACAGCTCTTCCTGCAGACTTTTTTTCCCTGAGGATCCAGTTAAGATTGTCCGTGGCCAAGGGCAGTACCTGTATGATGAACAAGGGGGAGAGTACATCGATTGCATCAATAATGTGGCTCATGGTCAGTATCATCTCAGGCTGGTGGGACAGGAGAGGAGACTGAGGCGTGAATCTGATGCCAAAGTTGTAGTGTGCCTGGCTTGAGCTGAGTCACCTCCATGCACAGAGAACGTCCAGTCTTTGCCAAGTAGCTGTAGAAGTCTCCAGGGAGGAGTCAGAGATCTGTGTGTTGATCCAGTTCCACTTGGGACTGATGATGAGCTCAGAGAATGACACAGCCCAGCCATGATCAGCAAGGCAGTATGGCCCTCCCTGACCAAATGCAGGGATCATGGCAGGGATTCAGCTCCCCTGACCATTTCAGGTGCTGTTAAGGAAACTGATTTAGAAATTCAGTCACTCAGCTAGGACTGCCAGAGCTGATGGAAGAGAGTCCATGAATTAGCAGACTAATTGGAGGTGAATAAAACAGGTTAAAAGCCAGGGGTCTAGCTTCTACCAACTTATCAACTTTGTGATTTTGAGCAAGTTACTTAATTCTTTCTATCTGTTTGCTCATCAGCATAATAGACCATGTACTACTAGACACTCCAGGTGTTCTGGAGAATTAAGTACATTAATTAGCGAAATTTGTTTTGAACATGCCTGACATGAGGCAAGCTCTCTATGCATGTTCCCTGTTATCATTATCCTTGGCCTTTGGCAATCAGGATTATCTCCAGCCCCCTCAACTGGTCAAGTCAAGCCCTGTGACAGTTACCTCTGACCCTTGCTTTTCAAGGAAAAGGCCTCTAAGAACCTCCTTAAAGGCATAAGTTGTCTAGATAGGGTTTCTGACAGAGAGAATCTTTCCTTCTGCTAGAATCTCAGGAACTTCTTTCTAGATCTTCCTTTCCAGATCCATCATCTCCCTGCTCCCATCTTGAACTCTCCTCTTTCCACCTCTCCCTTTGTAACTGCGTCTTCCCTGGCCGGGTTTACAGATTGGGACTGGGGGAGGCCCGGTGGGACTGACTGAGTGGAGTCAGCCATGTGATGGAGGTGGCCCTCTTGCAGTCGGGCACTGCCACCCTCTCGTGGTCCAAGCTGCACATGAACAGAACCAGGTGCTCAACACCAACAGCCGATACCTTCATGACAACATCGTGGATTATGCGCAGAGGCTGTCGGAGACCCTGCCAGAGAAGCTCTGTGTGTTTTATTTCCTGAATTCTGGGTAAGTGAACTGCAGCCAGCCCCTAGCAAGAGAGTGAGGCACCAAAGAAGAGTCACTCACATGGGCACAGACAGCATGGTGTAGATGACCAAAGGCAGGCTTCAGGGAGAGGCTCCCATGCTTCCTAACTCTGGATCCTGGTGCTTTTTGTTTTGGTTCCAATTTCCTTCTCTTTTAGTAAAGGTTGCCATTGCCTCCCTTTCAGGATCATTGTTGGGGCTTGATGAGTTCATGTGTTCCTTTATTTCTGCCTTCTATAAAGCCCAAAGACCCCTGCTCAGTAGAAGCAGAAACATCAAGTGATTCTTCAAAGAAATATAAAATTAAGAAGAGTTATTGTATGAAGGAAAAGAATACAGTATAACGAGGCCCAGAAACAGTGGGGAACCTGGCCTGTTCTGGAGGGTCAGAAAAGTTTCCCCAAGGAAACAATGTTAAGCTAGAAACTCAGTAGGAGGTAATTAAGGGAAGAGGAAAGAAGGGTGCTGCGGACTCCACCAGAAGTACTCTTGTCAAGGTTGGTCACCACACAGAACAGTTTGTGCAAAGGTCCTGTCATAGGAAGGGGCACAGCCCTTGGGCACACTTGACAAAATGAAAGAGGAAAGGGTGTGAGCTAACTCAGGAGAGGGACCCAGGGCCCATCACCCAAGGGCCTTATCAGTCAAGTGAGGACACTGTACCCTACGAACATTTTGGCGTTTTTTTGGTGTTGTTGTTTTTGTTGTTTTTCAGGGCCGAGGACCAAAACCAGGACCTTGTGTGTGCTAGGCAAGCGCTATGCCACTGTGCTGAATCCCCAACCCCTACCCTAAGAACACTGAGAAGACATCAGAGGGTTTTAGTTAGGGAAATGATGTCATTAGTGCCACAGAAAGCAAGAGTTGTCACTGTTTGGTGCCAGTTCAGGGGCCAGGTAGGAGGTGACTGTAGCTTACAATGGGAGTGGCAGTAATGGCAGAATCAGGCAGATGATCATGGCATATCTGAGAGAGAATATTCCAGTGAGTGTAGGTAGTGGAATTTGGATTATAGTAGTGATTTTTTGCTTGCTTGTTTATTGTAGTAGGGGAAGAACCCAGGACCTTATACAGGCTAGGCAATCACTCTGCCACTGAGCCCTTCCCGGCCTAGTAATGATGACTGTTATTATTGCATTTACATAGTCCATTCATCAGTTCCCTTAATTACTTCTAGGAAGTAAAATTCGCCATCTTTGTTTGACAGATAAGGAAACATGTTGTTCAAAGAAGGGAGCTAACTAGGAAGTGACAGACTGAACTGGAACCCCACTGGAAAGAGCAGGGAACTGGGTGCAGGGGTTAGTACTTCCTCAGCAGGGAAAGAAGAGCTATTCCTATTGGCTTATTCATCCACCAAATTCATTCTGTGTAGGCGCCAATGACTTTTATGTTGTTAAATACAATGATCTCTTTACTGCCTTTGTCTTATCTGTCTTCCAGCAGTATTTGACAGTGACCACTCTGGAAAATTTTTCCTCTGGTTTCTGGTGCCTTCGTGGTATCCTGCCAGCTTTTCTGGCCACTCCTCTGATTCCTGTGCTAGTCCCTCATGCTGTTTTCCTTGGGACTGGTCCTGGGCCATTTTTCTCTCTGAGCCCTCTTGCTCCATGATCTCATCCATTCCCTTGGCATTAAGTGTCATCCATGTGCTGGTGACTTCCAGTTTATATCACAAGCCCAGATGCTTCCCATGTGTTGCAGACTTAAGGTTCTAACTGTCCATTTGAAGTTCTAACTGTCCATCTGACAACATCGCCAACTTCACATGTCCAGAGACAACACCTGGTGTGAGACAATTACATTAGGTCTCCCTGATGTTCCCAGCCAGCTACCCCAGGCCTTCCCATGAAAAGCAACCCCACTACCACCACCCTCACATCACCTCACCTCATAAATGATATCACCATCCATATCTCTGCTTGAGGTAGAAACCACATACATGCATTTCTGCTTCAATCCTGCCTGTCTCCAAAATATCCCTTAACTCCAAGAACTTTTCCATCCCCTGCTCTTCCTCCCCAGGCAATTTCCTTCTAGGTCTTCTCACTTGCACTTTTGTTCCCTTTTGACGTACAGCTAGAGGCTGGCTCCGAAAATGGGATTTGAGTCATGTTCTTTCTCTGATTAAAACTCCTCATTGGCTTCATGTGACACTAGGAAAAAAATCCAGGCTCCTTCCCAGTCCTGTGACTGTGGCCCTTGCAGGTCTCCCCACTTATCCTGCTTTGCCCACCTTAGGCTCTGGCCTTGCTTGTCTTCTCTCAGTTCCCTGAGCACAAGAATTTCCTGTCTCCACCAGCGCCTTTGTGCATGCTGCTCCCTCTGCCTGGAATCTCCCTCAAGACTCAGGTGTTACCTCCTTATAGAGTCATCCTTGACCCCTATATGGCTATGGTGGCCATAACAAAATGCCAGACTAGGGAACTTAAGCAATAGAAGTGTACTATATCACAGTTCTAGAAGCAGAAAGTCCAAGATCAAGGTGTCAGTGGGATTGGTTTCTTCTGAAGCCGCTCTCCTTGGCTTACAAATGGCTGCCTTCTTCTTGTGTCCTCACATGGTCTTTCCTCTGTGTGTGAACATCCCTGGTGTCTCTGTGCATCCAGATTTCCTCTCCTTCTAAGGACACCAGTCAGATTAGATTAGGATACACTGAAGTCCTTTTACCTTACCTCTTTAAAGGCTTTATTCTAATAAAGTCACATTTAAGGTATTGGGAGTTAGGACTTAAACATAACAATTTGGGGAGAACATAGTTCAACCTGTGACACACCCCTAATTTAAAGTAAGGCCCATCTGATTCTCCCTAGTACACTGGACTCACAGTTAGCACCTATAAAAATGATCACTTTTTGTTTTTTGGCTTTCACAACACATCAGAATATAAGTTTCAAGGGAGCCAGGGCCTGTCTGTATAACTATTCTTTTTACCCTCAGCTCCTAGCACATAGGAGGCACTTTGTTTATTGAACAAACAAATGACTAAATGAATGAAGTTCAAGAATCATCTTGTTGCTGGAAGATCTCCTCCCACTCGCATGGTTTCTCTGTGGAGAACCTTTGGGCAACTGTCCAAGCCATGCCCACCTTTACTGTTACAGGTCAGAAGCCAATGACCTAGCCCTGCGGCTGGCTCGCCAATACACGGGACACCAGGATGTGGTGGTATTAGACCAGTAAGTGCAACTCACAGCCCTTCTTGCCACTTCCAGAACCCCAGGTGCATAGGCTGGTTGAGGATCAGTGAGGTTCTGATCTGGCTACCTTAGGGAGGAGGAGGGCCTTGGGCCACTGTAGGGAAACATGACAGGCATGGGACTGGGCCTCGAAGATACCTCCCCAGAGGCTCTATTGTCAGGCCACTGTCTTGGGAGGGCAGCTCCTGGGGAGCAGGGCATGCTTTGTAAGGAAGTAAAGTCCTTCACTTAGATTGACTTTTCTGGCTATAGCTCCCATGTATTTATTGAGTATCTGATGTGCACAAGACCTGGGCCTGGGCTTAGAGCATTATCCCATTTAAGATTCATTATAACCCTGAAGGAGACTACACACACACACACACACACTTGAGAGAGGAGAAAATTGGACCCAGAGAGGTTAAACAATTAATGCTGTGACATGGCCAGTTAGTGACCTTGTAGGAAATCTTCCTTACTCCAAGACTCATGCTTGTTCCCAGCCCAAGAGCTGGGGCCTTTGTGTTGCCTTTGGAAGTGGATAGACAGTGGTCAGGGTTAGATTAAAAGAACATGCTCCCTGGGCCTGAGCCCTCCCTTCTTCCCCCCAGTGCTTATCACGGTCATCTGAGCTCCCTGATTGACATCAGTCCGTACAAGTTCCGGTACCTGGATGGCCAGAAGGAATGGGTCCATGTGGTATGCACTACCCACACTGGCAACAGGTTGGTGCCCACCCCCAAACCAGGATGACACGGTGCTGTTACTCCCTACAGGCACCTCTCCCAGACATCTACCGGGGCCCTTACCGGGAAGACCACCCCAATCCAGCTATGGCCTATGCCAATGAAGTGAAACGTGTGGTCAGCAACGCACAGGAGAAGGGCAGGAAGGTAATCACACCCTCAATAGTCCAGGGAATTCACCTCCACTGGTGTTACCTGCACTGTGCTAGATGCCCAAAGAGAAAGCAGAATGAGACCCTGCCCTTTTGGAATTTAGTGTGTGCATGAGGTGGGGCTGGTAGGTGCCCAGCCAGAATTTTGGTGAAAACCTGGATAGAAGTACATCCTAGATGTTATAGGCATCCCAGGCCCAGGTTGGACTTATGTGGGCACGAAGATGAGTCCTTGCAAAAGGTGCTACCTGACTGCAATAGTAAAAGCCAAGCAGGGGTGGGGAGCAGGAGAGGAAGGGCCTCCTAAACAGGATAGCCTGTGCAGAGGTGAGGAACTGTGGGTGTGGAGCCAGGTGAGCCTAGAGAGGCAGGCAGGATCCATCTGCCAAGGGGTTTCCAGTACTGTGCTGAGTGACTGGAACTTTGCACTAGAGCCCATGAGAGTCATTGAAGGTCTTTAAGAGGGAGGGTGGTAACAGGGACTGAGCTGTTCTCTCACTCCAGGCTATATGGGATGGATTTGAATGGGACATCTTGGGGGCAGGAAACTTGAGGAGGCTGTGTTGGGTCTAAGTAGGCAATAGGGAGGCCTGACCAGGGCAGTATAGTGGAAATGGAGTGGACAGGCAGAGACAGGAGAAATGTGCTGTGCCCCAGAAGAATAACACCTACCAAGGGCAGTTTTGGTGACCGGGGTGAAGACTTTCTGGAAGACTTCACTGAAGGAGTGACAGAACTCAACACAGGATACATGGCAAGGAAAGGTAGGCTGTGGGACCAGAAAGATTGGCAGGACCAGACCAAGAAAGCCTGACCTGTGGGTTTCAAATGCTCTGCAGCCATTTCTATAAAACGTGGAGAGAACATTGCTCTGTTTGCAGCAGAGGTAGGGGACCAGATTCCCATCCCATCAGCCCTTCCCACATCCTACCAGTGGCCTCTGAAGCAGTTCCCAGTTAGAACACAGTGGGAGATCACTGCTGTGAGCAGAGGGGTCAGTGAAGGGTTTTAAGCAGGACAGCAAAGAGTTCAACTCTCTGGGTTGGAGTGTCACCCCCGTGCCACGTGAGAGATACACTGAAGAGGTATCGACTTCAGTAGATGGCAACTATATGAGGCCAAGGCAGAAATAGGCAAGTCTGCTGGGAGGTAGGCCTGTCAGACAGAAAGGAAGTAGAGGGTTTAGAGATGTTATAGAGGTAGAATCTGTGGGCTTTCAGCATGACTGACTGGATAAGGGAGGGGGTAGATCAAGAATGGTACCACATAAAAAAAACTAAATAAACAAAATAAAAGTATTGTGTCCCTCTACAACTAAAAATATTAAAGAAAAAGAAAAGGGACTACATTTGTCCTAGGCAGGAGGGATGAGAGTGGTGCTGGTCACCAGAGAGGGGTCAGGGAAGGAACAGGCATACCTGCGAATTTAGTTAGGGACACACCAAGTACAAGGGGATGGAGGCATCCAGGTGTGTTGGTTTGAGACCTAAAAGAATAACTAAGTCACAAACCATCTGCCTGACATGGAGTCCAAAGGAGGGTACAGAAGTGATCATGACTTGCCCTGCTTGGGACTACCACTGAGCCAGCATTAGCAGGGCACGCTGAGCTGCTCAGTAGTGTTCCCAATGTCTGTCTCATCCACAGATTGCAGCCTTCTTTGTGGAGTCTTTGCCCAGCGTGGGAGGACAGATCATTCCCCCTGCTGGCTACTTCTCCCAAGTAGCAGAGTAAGTAGATGGGCAGGACCTGCTCCAGGAAGGGCAGAAATCTCTGCTCCAAATCCCAACCACCCACAGCCTGACCTGCTTGCCAGAATATTTTAAAACAAAGTCCTTAAATAAATAATGGCCTAGAAAAGGCCAACCATTTGCCCACTCCCCCTATGGCCCCACCACCCCACCTTTCTGATGGCAGGGCCAGGATCCAGAGCCCTAAGACCTCCCAGCTCCTGGTTAAATTCCTCTCACCAAAGCCCCGATGGCCATCTGTCCTCTACCACAGGCACATCCGCAGGGCTGGAGGGGTCTTTGTCGCAGATGAGATCCAGGTTGGCTTTGGCAGAGTAGGCAAGCACTTCTGGGCCTTCCAGCTGCAGGGGGAAGACTTTGTCCCTGACATTGTCACCATGGGCAAGTCCATTGGCAATGGCCACCCTGTTGCCTGCGTGGCCACCACCCAAGCTGTGTCAAGGGCATTTGAAGCCACCGGCATCGAATACTTCAACACGGTGAGTGAAGGCTCCAGGGCAAGGGAACACCATGGGATTTACACGGCTTCAGACAACCAGCTTGCCCATAGTGAAGGCCACAGGGATAGCACTGTTCCTAATGCAGAGACTTCTAAGAAAGAGAATGCCAGAGGCTCTCTCCTTCCAACAAAGCTGCCTACAGTGTGCCTGTGGCAGGTGTTGGAGCCAGAGAGCTGATGCAGCTGCATGAGGAGCTGTTTTAGGGAGACAGATGACATAGGAAGAATTCACATCATAGGGTAGCTTTGTGTTCCCTGTCTTTGAGGTACAGGACCAAGAACTTTCTCTAACTGAAGTTGACCCAATAGCATGTTCAGTGGCTCTAAGACGGAAGTTGCAGTGTGAGCAATGGGGAGCAAGGTGGTCAGTCAGCAGTAGCTTCACTGCAAAGAGACAATCTAAGATGATCCAAAGGCAGTGAGGAACTGTAGAAGGGTGTGTTTGTTTTGCAGTACTGAGGACAGAACTCGGGGTCTCTTACATGTTAGGCAAGCACTCTACCACTAAGCCACACCTGCAGCCCCTGTGGGAGGATTTTAATCCTGCAGAGATGAGATCTGAAGCAACTTTTGGAAAGGTGCAGAGAAGGAAATCACAGGAGACTGGTTCAGGCAAGAAAGGAGGCCCAAATCTGTGCTTAGGCCAGAAGGAAAAAAAGGAAAGAGCTGAGAACTCACCATGATTTCTCCAAAAAGCAGCAGTTTGAATTAGAGACCAAAACATTCCAGAGCCCAAGCCAATTTCAGGATGGCTAAATAAGGCAGAGAAAGTCATTAAGAGTGAGGGAAAAGCTGGGTGCAGTGGTACAAGCCAGTAATCCCAGCGACTTAGGAAGCTGAAGCAGAAGGATCGTAAGTTTGAAGCCAGTTTGGACAATTTAACAGGACCCTATCTCAAAATAAAGTCTTTTTTTAAAAAAACCTGGTGGTGTATATCAGTGGGAGAGAGCCCCTGGGTTATTAAAATAAAAGGAATGAGATGCAGCTCAGTGTAGAGCTCTTGCCTACCATACATGAGGTCCTGAGTTCAATCCAAGTACTGGAAAAAAAAAAAAAAGAAGTGACATTTTGGCTGGTGCTGTTAGTAAGACTGTCACAAACAGTGCCTCTGCCCATTGGAGAAGCTGTCAGATCACAGATATCATCATGATATCAGTGAAGGATGACTTAATGGAAGTGGTGTTCGTGGCACTGTGAGAGCAAAAGGGGCCCCCCAGACAGGAGATAGGCAAAGTGGTGTGGGACAAGTGGTAGAGGCATTGTGTGGGAGATGAGCCTAGAGCCAAATCTGGAATAATGATCAGGTATTCTCTGTGTAAAGAGGAAGTGTGTTGTGTTTGATGAAAGACAATGACCCAGTGGAGCTTGATCCTGATTTATTTCTTTGCTTTACTTGAACCTCAAGTGCACATAACTAGATTAAGTATAATCCTTGTTTCATAAAATACATCTGTCCCACAGTGTCTTCTTCTGGTTAATAATTTATCTGGTTACCTTACTGATATTATGAACACCTGGGAAGTCATCATCTCAAATAAGTTAGGACTGTGACAGTAACCTGCATCTATTCTTGTCTTTGGCCCCAAACTATCTCACACTGCCTCCTTCACCTAGATAACTATCACTGTGAATCCCAAGTTCATTATTTACTCTAGTTTTTTTTACTTTAGTTGAAGTTGGATTTTGTCATTTTCACCTACATTACCAAGATTCATTCTCATTGCTTCACTGTAATTTGATGGCTTTTTAATATTCATTGTGTTAACACACCAGATTATTCATCCAGTCCTGTTAATGTGCTTTGAGGTTGTTCTTGGACTTATGAACTGGGTACCTGTTTAGTTTGTCTTAGGGAGTGAAAAGGCAGGTTATGAATTAACCTAAGAGCAGTATTGCTGGGTCGTAGGGCATGTGTCCACCCTCAATTTTAGGAGATAATGGCATCCATTTTCCAAAACAGCTCACAAGTTAAGACCCTTCACCAGCAATATATGTCCTCACCAACACCTTTTAGTTTTTGCCAATTAAGTACAGTGTAGAATGGTAGCCCATATGGACTTGGCATGCTGTTCCCTAACTTCAAATAATGTGAAGCATCACTTCATTTTATTGGCCATGCATTTCATCTTCTGTGAAATCCATGTTTTTTCACATTTTAAAATTACTGATGCTTTTCTTATTTGTGGGAATTTTGTATATCTGTATACATGTCTATATGTTTGTATATCTACACAAATACATGTCTATACATTGATACTAATTCCTTGTCAATTGTGTATATTATGAATATGTTCATCCAGTTAATAACCTGGCCTTTCAAGTCACTTTTTATATTTATGATAAACCAGTTTTCAATCTTAATTCTGGTGATCTATCTTTTCTATTATAGTCCTTCATTTCTTGTGAAGAAATCTCTCTCTACTCTAAGATCTAAATATCTACAATATATAATCAATATTTTAAGTGTTTCAACGTTTTGACATACAGACAATCTGTCTGGAGCTAATTTTTGGGTGTGAATCAAGAATCATTTCATCATTTTTCTGATACCTTTTCTCTTCACTGATCTGACAAGCCACCTCCATTATGTAACCAAAGGTCATACATGAGTAGGTCTGTTTCAGGGCTTTTATTTCTCCTTTTATGGTTAATTTAATATGAGAATTGACTTATTTACAATATTGAATCTTCCTATTCAGGAACATGGTATAACTTTCCATGTTTTATAATTTTCCCTGTAAAGATCTATACACATAGGGGCTGGGATGTGGCTCAGTGGTAGAGTGCTTGCCTAGCATGTGTGAGGCACTGGGTTCACTCCTCAGCACCACATACAAATAAATAAAATAAATAAAGGTATTTTTAAAAAGATCTTGTACATTACCAGATTTTTTTTCCTAAATATATTTGCGATCATAGTGACTTTTATGTATATTTACTGTTTGGTGCTGTTACAAAAATATGAACTATCCATTTTCTTGCTAAATTCTATTATTTAGAATTTAGAGGGCTGGGGATATAGCTCAGTTGGTAGAGTGCTTGGGTTCAATCCCCAGCACTGCAAAAAAAAAAAAAAAAAAAAAAAAGAATTTAGAGGACAACATTTTTTTCCTATATAAACAATCTTATCACCAAATAATGGCAGCTGTTTAATTACACTGGATAAGAGAAATTTCCAGTTCAAAATTGAAAACAAATAGGACAGAGGGCAGTTCAGTTTATGGGAATGCATGTACCTGTCCATTTAGGATGTTGTTTATGGCTTGAGAGTATAGCTCAGTGGTAGAATGCATGTTTAGCATATGCAAAGCCATGGGTTTGATCCCCAGCACTACAGTAGATATATAGATAATATTTGCTTTAGGTTTATTTTTTTTCATTTCTTGGCAATACTAGGGATTGAATCCAGGGGCACTCTACCACTGAGCTACATCTCCAACACTTCACATTTTTTTCAGAGATAGAGGCTAAGCTGCTGAGGCTGACATGCAACCCTCCTGCCTCAGCCTCCCAAGTTGCAGAAATTACAGGCATGCACCAAAGCCCAGCTGTATGTTTAATATTAAACCATCTTTATATACCTGAGACAAACTCAGCTTTAGTGTGGAATATTCTCACTTTTATGCACTATTATATTCAACTTCCTTATATTTTATTTATAATTTGGCATCTGTTTTCAGGAGTCAAATTTAACTAGAATTTTTCTGTAACTTAGGTAGCAAGATGCTACCTGGGTTCTACCACCCTGGTAGAATTAGCAAGGACTTCTTTTCCTTTTACATAAAATTGGAATGGTTTGTCCTTTGAAAGTTTGGTAAAAACTCAATCTGAACTTTTATATTTTGTCAGAAGATGTTTAATTGCCCACCCCCTGCCCCTGGCTTGGTACCAGGAATTGAACCCAGGGGCACTTAACCACTGAGCCACATCCCCAGGGATTTATTTAGAGACGGTCCCACTGAGTTGCTTACGGCCTCATTAAGTTGCTAAGGCTGGCTTTGAACTTGTGATCCTCCTCTGTAGGCCTCACAGTTCTAGAGGGAGAAAGTCTAAGAGCAGGGTGTCAGGACGACTGAATTCAGGTGAGGGTCCTCTTTCAGGTTGCAGAAAGCTGACTTCTCACTGTACCTTCATATGATGGAAGAGGCAAGAGAGCTCACTGGGATCTCTTTTAAAAAGGTTTAACCCACCAGGCGAGGTGGTGCACACCTGTAATCCCAACACTCGGGAGGCTGGGGCAGGAGGATCACAAGTCCAAAGCCAACCTCAGCAACTTAGCAAGGACCTAAGCAACTCAGTGAGACCCTGTCTCTAAATAAAATACAAAATAGGGCTGGGGATGTGGCTCAGTGGTGGAGTGCCCCTGGGTTCAATCCCCAGTACCAAAAAATAAATAAAAATTTAAAAAAAAAGGTTTAATCCTAATTTTGAAAGCTCTACCCTCGTGAGCTGATTACCTCCCAAAGGCCCTACCCTCTTAATACCATCACAATGGGGATTAAGATTTCAACCTAAGAATTTTGAGGGAACACCAACATTTAGTCCATTGTAAGTTATACAGAACTTTTTTTTTTTCTTTTTTTTTTTTTTGGAACCAGGGGACACTTGGCTACTGAGCCACATCCCCAGCCCTTTTAGAGACAGGGTCTCACTGAGTTGCTTAGGGCCTCGCTAAGTTGCTGAGGCTGGCTTTTGAACTCGCGATCCTCCTGACTCAGCCTCCCAAGTCGCTTGGATTACAGGCGTGGGCCACCACGCCCGCCTATACAGAACTCTTAAAAGCTTTTTATTAAATGTTTTCTGCCTCTTCTCTCATCTCCATCTCATTTATGTTAGGCCACTTGATTGTGTCCACACATTACTACAGTTTTTTTGCTTGTTGTTTGGATTTGAGATGGGATCTTGCCCCAGCTCACCTTGGACTCCCAGACTTAAGCAATCCTTCTGCCTCAGGTTACCAAACAGCTGGGAGTACAGGTGTACCACCATGTCTGGCTTGCTCTGTTCATTTTTCTTCATTTTTTATTTTTCTGTTATTCAGACTAGACAGACTCACCTGATGTATCTGCTTCAAGTTTGCTGGTTGTTTCATTTGCTTGTCAATTCTGTAGTGCCTCTTTATAGTGAATTTTTCAACTCAATTTTCTATTTAACTCCTTTATGTAGTTTGTCTACTTTGGTGAGACATCCTTTTCATGCTTTGCTTTAATCCTTTGGGTAGTTTCCTATAGTTCTTGTAACATCTGATTTAAAGTTTTTGTCTAATAAGGTCAGTATGTGGGCTTCCTCAGAGACCGTTTGTATTGCCTTTTTTTCCAAGGTATGGGCTATACTTTCTTCTCGTTGTTTCATAATTTTTTTTTTTTTTTTTTGAACCAGGGATTGAACTCAGGGGCACTCGGCCACTGAGCCACATCCCCAGCCCTATTGTGTATTTTATTTAGAGACAGGGTCTCACTGAGTTGCTTAGGGCCTCGCTAAGTTGCTGAGGCTGGCTTTGAACTCAGGATCCTCCTGCCTCAGCCTCCCGAGTCACTGGGATTACAGGCTGTTTCATAATTTTGTTGAAACTAGTCATTTTAAATTCTCCTCCCTCCTCAGTTTGTTTTTGTTTCTTGTTTAGTGCCTTTTCTGAACTAATTCTGTAAAGACTGCATTCTTTTTTTCTTTTTGTTTTGATTCATTTTACACAAATGGGTACAGCTGTTGTTTTCTGGTTGTACACAAAGCAGAGTCATACCATCCATGTACACAGGGTAATGATGTCCATCTCATTGTTATTATTGTTACTCCCCCAAGACTGCATTCTTTGTCATGTGTAGTCACTACAGATTCTGCAAGGTCAGTTTAGTGGTTACCTAATGATTCAACATAAATCTCCTTAAATACCTAAACCAGTAAGTCACTTTTACTGGTACTTTACCTCTCTACCTTACCCTTTACTTCTTCATTCTTTAAGCCTCAAGGTATCCAGAGGTGAGAGTTTAGGGCTTTTCAGTTCTTTCCGAATATGCACACACTGAGCACGAGCATATTCCTATGTATATGCATGATCTTTAAATTACCAAGAATAGGGGCTGGTGGTAGTGCACTTCCTAACACAACTGGGTTCAAACCACATAAAAATAATAAAGGTGTAAATTTTTTT
>JAJEJO010000966.1:0-61285 GCA_020662805.1 Glaucomys volans
AGGCAACAACAGGTGTTGGCGAGGATGTGGGGAAAAGGGTACACTCATACATTGCTGGTGGGAGTGCAAGTTGGTGCAGCCACTCTGGAAAGCAGTGTGGAGATTCCTTAGAAAACTTGGAATGGATCCACCATTTGACCCTGCTATCCCACTCCTTGGCTTATACCCAAAGGACTTAAAATCAGATTGCCTCAGTGATGCAGCCACATCAATGTTCATAGCTGCTCAATTCACAATAGCTAGATTATGGAATCAACCTAGATGCCCTTCAGTAGATGAATGGATAAAGAAACTGTGGTATATATACACAATGGAATATTACTCAGCCATAAAGAAGAATAAAATTATGACATTTGTAGGTAAATGGATGATGTTGGAAACTGTTATGCTAAGTGAGATCAGCCAATCCCATAAATCCAAAAGCCGAATGGTCTCTCTGATAAATGAATGATGATGCATAATGACGGGGGGAAAGATGGCAAGAATGGAGGAAAGATAGCTAGCATAGAGGGAAGGGAGGGGTGGGGGCGGGTGGGGGGTGAAATTAATAACAGAGTGTGCAACAGATACCATTGCCCTGTGTAAATGCATGAACGCACAGATGGTGTGACTCTACTTTGTGTACAACCAGTGAAACAATAGCTGTACTCCATTTGTGTTCAATAAAAAAAAAAAGAATAAGATACATTCCAAGCTTATATAATTATGTCAAAATGGATTTTACTGTTAGGTGTAACTACTGTTATGCTACAGAGCTACAGTAGTAAAAAGAACCAATAAAAATAAAAAAGAAAGCAAGAAAAAATTGTCTTTATCATTTTTGTAACCATTATTAAATCTCCCCTTTACCCACCTACATGCCCCTGCAACAAAGAGTTTGTAATTTCTTAAGAACATGAGCATAGCACTCATCTGTATCTTCCAAAGTGTCTCATCCAATATTTCCAGCACAGTACACTGACATGGTGGTCAGAAGACATACTGTGTAACCTGGAACAAGCGACTTACTTCTCTGAGTCTCTTGGTCTGTTAAATAGGAGTCATGTTATCCTATTATCTTCCCCACCTATCTCACACTGCCATTCCTGGAAACAGATGATGCACAGGAACTTCCTAATCTATAAAGAACCTATAGTAGGTAAAATGTGACTGCATGTTTCTTATCAGCAGATACGCTCAATGCATGCACATTGACTTGCAGTACTCCTACTTAGCTTCTTTTCAAATTTTGTTTAATCCACTTTATCATTAGTTTTTCCCTACATGCAAAAAAATGTCTCCCTCCCTGAATCAAACTTATACCAACTCTGATCTATCACATCCAACGTCAGACTCAGACTCTGGCTTCCTTCTTTCTCACAGCTTCCATAGTTGACACAATTGCTGGTTCCTCTCTGTTGGGTGGTAGGAGCACAGAAGGGTGGGCTAATGTGTAGCCCACCTCTGCACAGGAAATCCAAGCATGCATTCTTATACTATGTCCTGACTTCATCTTTTTCTCCTACTTTTATTTTCCCTTTTTCTGCTACATATAACTTTCAAAGTTACCTCAAATTCCTTCTGAAATGCAAAAGGACAAAAATCTGCAGTCAAAGTTCTATATATTCTCTGGAAACAATGCCCTATTTTCTGTAGGAGGGTGCTATGACTCAATCTCAACCACAACAATTTATGGTCAGTCATTAGCTCCCATCAATATGAATGGCCATGGTGGACTATTCACAAAAATTAACACAATAGAGCTCTTTTACTTTTGAAATGTAAATTTACAATTCTTTCCATCAAAAGGTAGAAGTTCTCCCAACCTGCTGAATCTGGGTGGGATTTGTGACTTGTTTGAGCAAACAGAATGCAGCAGAAGTAATGGCAGTTTTGACTCAAGAGAATTTGAGGAGTTCTCTCTCTTGGAATCCTGTTCAGCTATCAGTTGAACAAGTCCAAACTATCCTACTGGATGATGAAGACATATGGCCCAGTTGCCCCATCTCCCCAGCCAACAACCAGACAATCCAGCTAATTGGCCGTAGATGCAAGACTGAGGCAATTGAAAACCACTCAACTGAATCCAGCCTTAGTTCAAATCACAATCTAAATATGTTTGCTGTTTTAAGCCTACATCTGGGGAGGGTTTGTAAGCAGCAAAAGCTAACTGGTACAGTAACTGACATCATTCACAAGGCTGGAAAATGATTCCACCAAAAGAAACTAATCATTGGAGAGTTGTAATGGTTAATTTGAAGTGTCAACTTGATTGGATTCAGAAATCAGAAGTTGAAGAGGCTTCTGGGTATTTCAATGAGGGTGTCCAGGAATGGTTGGTTTGTGGGATAGCAAACAAAGTGGAGACCCTCCCTAAGCATGGGCAGCACCATCCAATGGCTGAAGGCTTGGATGGAATAAAAGTCAGAAGAAAGAAGCAGAGCAGATGCAAGCTTGATTCTTCTTGAACAGGTTCTTGATTGCTGCTGTGATTGCCTGAGGATGTCAGACTCCCGCTCCTTCACTCTTCCAAAGCAGACTCTGCCAGTGATTCTCCAAGGAGTCTCCAGAAGCCATCGGTCTTGGACTTTTGTAGCATCAGAGATCCCTCTTGTTCTGAGGTGCCAGCATATTGGACTGCACAGCTACTGGTTCTTCCAGCTTTCCAGCCTACAGAGGACTATCCAGCTGGTCATGTGAGTCAATCTAATAAATCCCCTTTTTACAATCATACTTCCTGTTGATTCTGTTCCTCTAGAGAATCCTAATACAGTTGTGAATACTACATAGGTATGTGGTATAGTCAGAGTCCTTTTAGGAAAATCTTCCTGGAATGTACAACTTCATTGTACATAGGAGCAGATCAAAGTAACTTATTTTCATGAAAATTGGAGTTCACTTGAAGCAGTAAAGGGCAATATCATCACCAACCAATAGTCTGGCTGAGTGCAATCTGCCAACCACAATGCTCCATGTCCTCTAGAGTTGCATTTCCAGACTCTTCCTCACTATATAACTGTGAACAGCCTTGTCTTCAACATCCCCAGCCTCACAACCTTGAACTTCAAACACCCTAAATTGAACTCAGGGCCTCAAGCCTGCTAAGCAAGAATCTACCTCTGAGTTATATCACAACCCTTTTTAAATTTGGTTTTGACTCAGGGCCAGGCTGGCCTCAAACTTGGGATTACAGGCAAGCACCACCATGCCCAGCTATTCTATTTTTTTTAACAAGTTATTTAATCTCATTGACCTTCAGTAGGCTCACCTTGAAAATGGGTTTAGCAATATCCACCCTATCATGTTGATCTTTGCATAAATCACAAAGCACAGTGCTGACACATACAGGACATTCGTTAAAGAGAGAGTTGGAAAAATGTTTGACTTTGCTGTTCAGAACATATTTTTTCTCCTAGAATCCAACTGACAGCTTATTATAAAGAATTCTTAAATTTTCTACTACTCTAATGAGTCCTTTGATTGAGAGTACATAGAAGTCAGGAATCTATCTTCTTTTTATTATATGTAAACAACAGAAGCAAAAAAAAAAGCACAGAATGTTTTAAAAAATAGAATGTACATTAACAAATCTCTAGTCTCAAAATTACTAATTTTCAAAACTGCGAAGAACAAAGAGCCTCTTTTTGGAAATGGTGAAAATGAGGCCCAGCGATAAGGGGAAAGTGCAGAAGTAAGCCCAGGTTGTCTAACTCCAAGTCCACTTCTCCAATTTAGAACAGTACCACCCTCACCCCAAGAATCTTAATAAATGTTTGACCGTGGTGATAGCAGTATGTATGTATACTAGAGGAAACATTTCCAAGTCACTTCTCATCCAACCTTTTGGCCAGAAATCCAGATGAGCTTTTGTCACTGCAATGTCATCAGGCCGGCTTCACTCAAGACCCACTTATTGTCTGCAAATGTTGCTATAATTAAATCCAAGTGGCCGCTGCGAGTTATCATCACTTACCCTCTCCAGCCATTAGTCAGATTTCCAGGGCTGCAGCTATTTCAAAAGAGGTCACTCACTCTTCTTTTTCCCCTTGGCCATCCCAGCAGGGATTTTTTTTTTTTCTTCCATGTCTTGGGCAAGGAACTTTTAAGCCAAACTTACTTTAAGGCAATCAGCCAACCTTCCCATTTATCCCAGCGACTTTACAGCAATGAAAAAGTGTCTTGCCAGCATTGCTGCTGAGCTGTGGGGAAGTGAGGGCAGGAGCACTGAAGCAACATCTCTGAGAGCAGTGAAGACTGTTCTGAAGTTCAGGGCTGCTGTCAGCATGATCACCATCCACTTGAGAATCAGAATCAGAAACTCCTTCAGTTTGGGTCACCCCTTACTATATTTCACCTACTTGGAGGTCCTAGCTAAAGAAAACCATGGAATCTTTGGGCTGGATGGCATTATCGGAATCACCTTGCCCAAACTCTTCACCTAACAAATAAGGAATTTGAAACCCAATGAGGGTAAGTGACAACCAACAATCATTAAGGGAGGAATGGCAGAATGGGTCTAGCCACAGGTGTCCATCTGAAACTCAGTTCAGAAAGCTACTACTCTGTGCTCCCAGATTCCGGATCCCAGAAGATTAATAAGCAACTATGATGGAAAAGTCTTAAGTCTTGGGCTTTCCAGCAAGGAACTACCTGGCCACCATCTTTAATCCACATGGCTTACTTGCAGTTGACCTCACTTCCCAGTTTCAGGGATAAGCACATGGCCCAGACCTGGATAATTATAACATACCCTCCTTCTGGCCACAGCTAACTTGTGGATTATCATATGACCTAAATGAGGTCAATGAGATCACCTACAGGATTCATATTGAAGTTTTTTTTTGTTTTGTTTTGTTTTTTTTTGTTAAAGAAGCTACTAAATTCTCCAAGATTTCAAATTGAAAGGATTATAAAAAGTCTTGAGTTGCTAGGGGCCATCTTTGCCTTTTATAAAAAGACTTCTATAGAATTATTCCAACATAGTACCATGATTTGAGCACCTGGATTCAACTATACCTAAAGATCTAGACTTTTCAATTACTGTATCAGTAAATTTTTTAAGATATTATGAGTTGTGTTGTTATCATTTATAACCAAATGAATTTTGCCTGAAACACCAATTTTCCTTGATTACTTTCAACCATAAATGAAATTTTAAGACTCCCTTAGGGGAACATAGCTTTTAACATGATCACTGATAACACGAGCACCCCTTCCCTTAACCACTAACACCCCTATACCCAGTGGACCACCTAAATGGAATTGCTCCCTGAGTCTTCCCTAGTACTAGTCACGTTAATAAATTATTACTGGACACTACTTTTTGCATTATCTCTGACTATGCTGCCATCAAATTCTTTAAAATCCCCATCAGGAAAAAGTACATGTATAAATGGAATAAGAGGGCTTTCAGGACTCCTGTCTACTTAATATAAAATGGTCTATTTGTGAGAAAGAAAGTATCCATTCATCCTCCAATCGCCTTAGTACATATCCAACTCCCAGCCAAGGGGTCATGTTAATGATAGGCATTCAAGTGGGACATCCCATTTAAAAGAGACTCCTAAAATATCTTAGCAGCATTTTCAATTCACACTAAAGTGCTGTTCTGAAGAAAACAAAATACTATTATTATCCACAAGGATACTGATAAACTACTATAGCAGTCACATCTGCTTGGCCTTTTCCAAAAGACCTACCATCTAAGAGAAGGAAGAGATTCTCAGATAACTTAAAGAGGCTTTAGGGGTCACCAAGTTTTTACCATATGCTATGGTGGGGAAGGTGAAATTCCAACCAAACAAAATAATTATAATAATTAGAACTTATGATACTCAAAACCATACAATGGAGAAAAAGCAGGCTTTCTAACAAATGGTGCTGGGAAAACTGGCTATTCATATGTAGAAGAATGAAACTAGACCTTTACCTCTCACCCTGCACAAAAATTGACTCAAAGTGGATAAAGGCCTGGGAACTAGACCAGAAACTACACAACTCTTAGAAAAAAAGTAGGTCAATAATCCAGTGCATAGGCACAGGCAACAACTTTCTCAATAGGACCACTCAAGCTCAGGAAATAGTGCCAAGAGTTAATAAATGAGATGACATCAAATTTAAAAGCTTCCACCACAGCAAAGGAAACAATTAAGAATGCAAAGAGAGAACCTACAAAATGGGAGAAAAATCTTTGCCAGTTACTATTGTGACAGGACTAATATCTAGAATATATAAAGAACTCAAAAAACCTAACACCAAAAAAAATAAAATAACCCAATTAATAAATGGGCAGATGAATTAAACAGATACTTCTCAAAAGAAAAAACACAACGGCCAACAGATGTGTGAAAAAATGTTAAACATCATTAACAATTATGGAAATGCAAATTAAAACTACATTGAGATTTCATCTCACATCAGTCAGAAAGACAGTCATCAGAGTATACAAATAATGATAAATACTGGTGAGGATGTGGAGGAAAAGGAACACTTTTACACTGTTGATGGGATTGTAAATTAGTATAACCATGATGGAAATCAGTATGGAGGCTCCTCAAAAGACTAGACATGGAACCACCCAATGATGAATAAAGTCATCATACATACACAAGTTTATAGCAGCACAATTCACAATAGCCAAACTATGGAACTAGCTAGGTGTACATCAATGGATAAATGGATAAAGAAAATGTGGTATATATACACATGGAGTTTTATTCATCCATAAAGAAAAATGAAATTATGTCATTTACAGTAGAATGGATGGAACTAGAGACCATTATAGTAAATGAAATAAGCCAAGGGTCATACGTTGCCTCTCAGATATGGAAGCTATAGATGAAAAATGAAAAGAAAGGTGGAGGGGGCAGGAAGCTCATGAAAATCAAATGGAGATCAGTAGAGAAAGGAGGAATGATTTTGGCTAAATGATATTGTTATAATGTGTGTGTGTGCCAATATGCAACAACAAATCCCATTGTTATACACAACTATAGTGCACCAATTAAGAAAAATGTAGAAAGAAAAAAACGCGGTACTGATATGGAATTATGTATTGAAAAGACAGCACACCCAGGGCTAGCATTCCTCTTCTTAATGAATATTCTATGGGTTACAATTTGTGGACACTAAGGATGGCAGAAGCTTGGCTGTCAGATGAGGAACTATCCTTCCGACTATATGCATACTTCTGGGTGCACAGGGAGGTATCAAATGCCAATAAGCCCAACAATTAATTATTTTCAAGCTTTGACTCTCAGCCCAAACTATGATTTGTTAGATAGATAACTGACTGATAGGTTGATAGAGATAGAGATGGATGATAGATAGTAGAGATAGATTATGGATAGAAAATTTATTGAAAGACAGAAATAAACACAGAGATAGAAAGATGATAGAAATACTGCTTAATTCCAGACTCAGATGATGCTCACCATTTTGCCATCACCCCTCAGAGAAAACTGGGTATATATTCTAGAAAAAAGTACATAACCCCAAGTTGAAACAAAAACCATCCTTAGCTTCAGAATATCATATGCAAATAAAGCAGAGTTTTAGTATCAGAACGCAGACAATCAGAGGAAAACCACTGAGAAGAGGATCCACACCTGGGTTTGGGCAACTCCTCCATCCAACCTGTGACATGGCACTTCCATTCATTCTTACCTGTCTATTGACTAAGTATTTGAGTCCACAGCAATGAACAAAACAGGCATAATCCCTGTTGTCCTCATGGTGCATGTGGTCTAAAGGAGAAAATAATAATTGATAATAATTTTAAATTAATAATTATTTTAAAATTAATAAACATTTTCCAGTAGTCTGCATAACAAACTACAACAGAATGGCTTAAAGCATCAATTATTTTATTATATCTCAGCATTTTGAGGGTCAGAAATCCAGGCCAAGTTCAGGTAGGCAGTTCTGTCCTACCTGGTGTTAATGGAAGTCATGTAATAGTACATGACTGCAGACATATGTGGTCTGGATGGTCCTAAGCAATTCACCAGCACCTTATGCGTCTTAGCAGGAAGGCAGAGCTCACTGAGGACAGTAACCAGAGTGCCTACATGGGAACTCCCCGTGTGACAGGGTCAGGGGAATCAGCCTCTTGCTTAGTGGCCCAGGTCTCCAGAAAGTCTTTCAAGAGATAGAAAGCAGGAGTTACCCATGCATTAAGGCCTAAGCCTGGAAACTCTCACATCATAATTTCTGCCATGTCCTATTGTCTTGTCAGTGAGAGAGCCTGCACAGACCCAAGGGAAGAGCACACAGACTTCACATCTTACTGATGGAAGATGATAGAATCTGCAGCCACATTTAATCTACCACAAATATGTAAGCCAACGTTGTGATAAATACCATGAACAATGAGAACAGGATACCAGGAGAAGGTCTAAGGGGGAAATCTAATTTAAACTTGGTGGGCAGGCAGCTCCCTAGCTGAAGGACAAGTCCTCATAACCCTCAGCATGCAGCACATCCTCATGACTCCACAAGCACAGCCTATCTTCAACATCATCTTTCCCAGGAAAAGAAACCTATCTTTATTGGTGGGGGAAAAAAATCACAACGAAGGTATTTTGTTTTTTCAAACTCCCTAGAAAACAGGCACATGCTTCAGAGCTACTGAACTCCTTCTATTCTCTGAGGAGCCAAACAAATTATATCCCTGAGAATTTATTTAATGACATGGAACAGCAAATTCCACTCTAAGATCAAATACAATATCTGTAATAGTACAACAAAATAAGCAATCAAGCAGAAAACTTTGTTACTAAATATGAATTATTTGGAAAGAACAATTTGTCATCATAATGTATGAAGCATTAGATACTTCAAAATTGCCATAATTTGCATTCTCTTTCTGTTTTGAAAGTAAATATTTTAACTTAAAATTTACAGGTATATATATATATATTTATAATAAAAATTATATAGCTAGTATATGTGTGTATCTCTAACATGCCTAATATTATCCATCTATAACACTCAGCTTTTATTCATATGTTGAACATCTATTTTGTACCATTATACCATCTTAATATAAGAACTTGGCAAATTATAAAATTCTTTAGGTGTTGAAATCTGTCTTCTTTTCTATACTCCAACTGCCCAAGTTTAAGACTGCCGCAGTCTCACCTGGACTATTAGAACAACTTTCCTCTGATCTGTTCCGCAGCTTGGTATACAAAGCCCTTCATAGTCAACTTACAAGGGATGGCTGCAGCTTCCCTTCCTACTACCCCAGACACCTCCCGTATCCTTTGGCTCCAAAGCTTTGCCCCCACTGGTCCCTCTACCTTTCTGCCATTTTTGCTGTCTTATCTTTTAAGGCTCATCTCAAAATTCACCTCCTCTGCAAAACCTTCTCTCCCCTATTCCCACAGGCTCCTGTCTCAGCTCTGTCTCAGCCTGAACCACAGCTTATTAAATTGTTCACATATTGGTCTGCCCCTGACCTCCACCCTCAGCCTGATATCTCAGGGACAAGGACTGGGTCTTCAACACCTGTCTCTAGTGACCAACAGGGCCTGGCCCAACATTAGCACTGCATAAATACAGCACAATGTCTCTTCCTTCTGGTTCTTAGATACCTTCTGGAAGTGTAAATGGCCAGCTTGGGTAATGTTCAGTTTTCTTGAAATACCCAAGAGCCATGATGTCAACAGGGATACAAAGAAGAGCATTTTTACTATTTTAAAGTTCTCTCTACTGTTTTTGTTTTTCCTGTTAGGCAGAGTATTCTTCTCCACACTCCTTCCCTTATCTTTATCTTGACACCTGATATAATTTGCCTAGTTTTACCTTTTAAATTACAAAGCTTCATTGTTGGGAATTTGATAAATCTAACCTCAGCACCTTCCACCCACCATGCTGTCTATCCAAATAGTCCTTGAAAACAGCTCCTTCTGTAGAGTTCAGGGTCCCCTGTAACACCAGGGACTGACCACTAAGGTGTGACAAAGGTAGAGAGTGCAGAGTGAGCACCCTAGGCCTTTGCTAATTCCTAACACTGAGACTTCAAGTAAGCTACTTAATCTCTCCACATGCCTCAAATTCCCTATCTGG
Organism: Glaucomys volans; assembly: GCA_020662805.1. Classification (NCBI taxonomy): domain Eukaryota; kingdom Metazoa; phylum Chordata; class Mammalia; order Rodentia; family Sciuridae; genus Glaucomys; species Glaucomys volans. The sequence goes on from JAJEJO010000966.1 coordinate 10,051, forward strand.
AAAATGGAGACAGTATGAAAATAAGGGTCCTATGGTGTTCAGTGACATGATGCATGAGAGTATCTAGCAGAGCAAAGAGCACACGTTGTACTCTTCTTCTCCATTCCCAGATAGACCTCACAGAAAAAAAGGCATTTCTTACAAGTGGAGACACCATACAGGTGACCACCTGGACTCTGCCACACAGTCCAGATCCAGCCCACACAATGGAGTTTGCCTACTCTGCCCCAGTCACCTTTCTCAGACCAGTATTCCTAAAAGGAACTCTGACTCCTGAGCTGATAAGGATGAGAAACTGAGGACATTCTGTTATCAAGCGCTGGCCTTTCCTCAGGGTCTGTGCGACCTGGCCGATGTGATGCAAAAGGTACACGTGTTCCCTGACCACTACAGCTGCAATAAAACCCACCCGCCTGGCTGAGGAGCAATATCTGAAGGCTGCCTTCTACCCAGACATCGTCACCCAAGACACTCCTTCAACACCAACCAAAAATCTCCAACAGAACAGAAACACTGGGCCCCAGAGAGACAAGCTGCATTTCCATGCAAAGACTTTGTTCAAAACAAGCCACTGCTATGAAGGTTACATAGTGGGAGAGCTGCAGGGAAACTGGAAGCAATCAGAAGTTGGGGCTAGGAGAGAATTTAGAGAGTTTAGCAGAAGAGGAATTTGAAGATCAGAGAGGAGCAATGCCTTGCTCAAGGTTACATAGCAAATTAATGGTTGAGATGGGAGCAGAGAGACCAGAGTTCCTCAAATCAACTCCAATATTTTTTACCTAATATGATATTGAAAAAATGAAGGATTATTTAGTAGATTCTGTGATTTGAGATTTTAGGAGTTTTAAGAGCAGAAAGACCATTCAAATACAGACAAATTTATTGATCAAAGGTTTACTGAATGCCTACCTGGTGCTGGGCACTAAAGTGAACAATGGGATACACAGGGCTCCAGTTCTCAAAATCACAGGCTGAGCAGGGTAAGGAGTGGGGACAGGTAAGAAAATAATGACGAATAATTATAGTGTGTGACAAGGACCATGAAGGTCTCAAAACAGGTGATGCAATGGCAAATAACACAGTGGGGTTGTCGTCTTTAAATAGATTGGCCAGGGAAGACCTCACAGAAGAACTGGTCTTTAAACCAAGACCTGAAGGGCAAGAATCCAGCCACATGAAGAGCCAGGGGAAGAATACACTGAGGTGAGAAGAAAAGTATGGAACAAAAGCAGAAAAGAGATTGCTCTTTTCTAGAAATAGTCAAATGTCAGTGGGAGGTGGAGCTTGAAGAGCAGAGAGTGGAGAGGAAAGGAGAGCAGGGCTGGGGCAGATTGTGCAGACTTACAGGCCAAGGCAAAGGATTCTAATTTTATTCCAGATACAATAGAAAAATCAGCAGAGAGTTCCAAGCAGGGGAGGGAATGCCTTGTACCTTATTTCTTGGAAGGTCATTCTGGCTTCCCCTGGGGAGACAAGGACAGGAAAGTGAACCTGGAAGCAGAGAACACATTAGAAGAAACCAGGGCAGAGGAACAGCTGAAAGGTGTCTTGGACCCAACAATGATACTGGAAACATGTGCATTGGACAGAAGTAAACATGTGCATTGGCCATCCATTCAAGAGAACCAAGAGGATTTGTCAATAAAATAAATTTCACTGGAAGGAAGGGTCAGATATGTCCCTAGGCCTGTCAGGTAAGGAGTGGGCTGGCCATATAGAAATTCAGTGAAATTCCAAAGACCTAAGATGATGCTAAGGTGATAAGTGACAAACTTGGGGTTTCTTCCAGGTAAGCTGAAGTCAAGGCAAGTTGCTAGACCTAAGTTTTGGTTTCCTTACATGTAAAAATGGGACAATGATACCTATCCAGTGATCAAATGGATTTAATGAGAATGGTGCCTGGTGCATATGGACCCAGGATAAATATTAGTTTCACTCTTCCTAAAATAATAACTTCCATTTGGGATCAGATACAATGTTCTGAAGATTTTTTTTTTAACTTAACCCACTTCAAAGCAAAAAGTTTTCAATATTCTAAATAAGTATTTTTCTAATACAAATTAGTAGAGTGCATCATTATTTCATCAATAGATAAAAACAAAGCCTTTTAGCACATTTTTGTTTTGTAGTTGTCTCCATCTCTCAAAGTTAATCTCAGCTGGTGTCATTATGATCTAGTATAGAGAAATCTTAAAATCCTCAAAGTTTTTGCCTCACAAGTATGCCAACTTGATTAAATGAACTAAGGGGCAACTGAGGGTTTGTTGCCTCTTAAAGTTTCAGTTCTGGGTCCTCCAAACAATACTTTCAAAGTTACTTTCTCAACAGAAAGAAAAAAAAAAGTATTCCAATTAAGGATTCCTGGAAAGGAAACACACAGAAGTAATAATGAAAAATAGTGGAACAACTTGCATTCCCTCAGTCCTTGGGAAACACAGCATCTTTCCATACCAAAATCTGGAAGAGCAGGAAGCAGCTCCAGGCTGCAGCTGAGAGGCTATGATAATAGGGAAGGGTCCTGTTTCTCATTCTGCTACAAGTGCTTTTCACGTTGGTACACTTGAGAATGAGCATTTAAGACATTTTTTATGATATCACCTGAGATTTTCTCCAAATATATATAAATGCATATGGGATGTATATAAACTTCTATATAAAAAAATCTTTGCTGAGTTTCTGTTTACTAGAAAAGCCAAATTTATATGATCTGTGTAATTTTCTGGTCTAACACACTCATTGCAGAATCACAATAATGCCTTGTGGGGGGGGGGGGTGTTTTTCCCTCAAGGCAAGTAATTTTGAGGCTATCATGAGGAAACCTGTGCTTAAATAGCAATTTCTTATTCAATTTTCCTAAGTAAAAACAAAGACAATATGTACAACTTGTGGGAAAGTATGAAATGCAATGTGGGACACATCCACAAAGCCACAGATACATACTTGCTTCAATTCTGAGTGTGCTTTTGAAAAAGAGGAACAATATTCAACTGCTGATAACCGAAGAACTTGCTATTCTAAGAGAAGGTGGCAGTAGAATGTTTCTAAGGCTAAATATCTCCTCTCACAGTGACTGTCATTTAAATTCCTGCCTAGCAAAGGGATTTTTATGGAAGGTTAATGCCTCCTATAACATTTATCCTGGATGGTGGAGCTTTTCGCATAATTTTCTGGGCTTTATTCCTGCAGTGTTATAGAACCTTATCTTCCCTCTAATAGCTAGCCAGTAAAGAGCCGGTGCATATAAAGACAGTCGTTATTTCTCAGTTCAAACCGTGATTTAATGAAATTCCAAATCTCTAGTGGAAGAGGGCTGGGGGTTATGCCATGAAGAAAGGAGGGTAGACCCAAGACAAGCTGCAGTGTCCCTGCCTGGGCTACCTAGCAAAGGTGACACAGCACAGAGAGCTCTGGCCAGTGGAGGCTAACTGCAGCTGCAGGAAGAGCATAAGTAAGGTCAATGGTCCAAGTCAAGGGTGACATCACCTCTTTTTTTGAAGGGATCATTAATAGGAGGAAGCCTTTTAAAATACTCCCCATTTGCTTTTCTATAATTTTCCCAATACCCTTTCACTATTTTTACATTTACTAGTGTTTTAGTCGGTTTGTTCACCACTGTTACCAAAAGGCTCAACAAGAACAATTTTAGAGGTGAAAGAGTTCATTTGTGGCTCATGGTTTCAGAGGTCTCAGTCCATAGATGGCTGGGCTCCATTACTCTGGGCCCGAGGTGAGGCAGAACAGCATGGCAGAAAGACATAGTAGAGAAAAGAAGCTCAGGACACGGCAATCAAAAAGCAGAGAGTGTTTTGTCCACCAGGGACAAAATATATACCCCAAAGTCATGCCCCCAGTGACCTACTTCCTCCAGTCACACCCTCTCTGCCTACAGTCACCACCCAGTTAATCCACATCAGTGGACTATGCCATAATCTATTCATTTCACCTATGAATGTTCTTGCATTGTCTTACATATAAGCTTTGGGGGACACATCATATCTAAAACTAACTAGAGACCATGGCATTTCATTAAAACATTGATATGTCTATTGACAATTATATTTTCCAAAAATATCACAACAATATGGTCCCACTTGCTCTCCTAAAAACGGGACATTTCCCATAAAAAGCCTGTCTATTTCACTTTTTCTTCATGCTATAGAGGACATTGTGACCACCTTGTTGAACACCATGCATGCAGCATGTGGTGTGTGACTGCTGGAGCAAAGGAATGGTAAGCAACCTGACTCCTGACTGGTTCTAGCCTTTGGAACCCAGTCATCCTGAGAAAGTTGAAGCTAGGTCACATGGAGAGGTTTCAGGTACCTCACAACAACCAGCCTCAATCAGCAGATACCCAGATGAATGAACAAGCCTTCAGATCATTCCAGTTCTACAACCTCATGTGATACACAACAGACTCTACCCTGTCCAAATTCCTGATCCATAGAATTGTGAGCCCACAAAAGGAATTGTTTTATGCCACTGGAGTAATTTGTTTTGCTGAGATAGATACAAGAACATTGATGCACTATAACCATGTCTTTTGTAAGAAACCATAGGGTTAACTGCAAGGATCTCTTACTCTGAGAAGACTGCAAAGTCTTCCCAGGTACACTCTGACTGGTCCCCTGAGTCAGTCCCTAGCCACCTACTATTCAAGGACAGCTCTGAAACAATGAATTGTTAAGGACTTTGACATCTCTCAGACTTGGGTTCTTTGTGCCTTGGTCAAGGTACTTAAAATCTCTGAGTTTCACTATTTCACCTATAAGACAAGGCTACTAATACCAGCCTGTGAAGATTTTACACACAGTAGGATTTCGATGGCCCCAATTGTTACTACTGAGAATTCTTCTCAGTGTGTGTCTCCTCTGGGAGGTCGCTGCTTGTACAGGATTTCTTGCTCTCCACCCTTCTACCTCATTCCTTTCCACTTCACCACACATCACTTCCAAGAGCACATTATTGTTGATATGTAACACTTTAGCTGGACATTGGTCTAAAGTTCAGACACTCTTGCCATTGTCAAGAGTCATCCTCTCCTCGTCATCTCCTTGTGCTCCTGGGTTACAGATTCCCACACATCTCTTTCTATCCTCAAATTCATCTAGGAGAAGAGGAGCATCAGGGGAAGAACATATATGAAATTTGAATTCTCTTAACTCCTCCATATTGATGTCCAAAGATTAAAAATATTTTTCTCTGATAGATCAGGAGTATGGGAATAAAAGAAAGAAAACACAGAGACCATTGAAAGGAAGCTCACAGAAAGAGAAATAGAGTATAGATTGATAAACTAAACAATTCTAGGTTTAATAGACCAACTGTAGACTCTGCACATAGTAAAATCCTGACCCTTAAAGACCCAGGCAACCTGGAGCCAGAAGGGGGTTTTCAGGAAAATTAGTTATACATGGGTATTTAGACCTACACTCCTGGAGAGTTGTACCACATGGAGCCCAGGGAGCTTTGCTTTAGAACAGGGCTGTCCTACAAAATAGCCACCAGTCAGTCACATGTGGCTACTGAGCACTTCAAATGTGGCTAGTCTCACCTGAGATGTGCTGCAAGAATTAAACATACACCAGGTTTGGAAGATTTGAAGACTTCACAGGAAAAAAATCATGTCAATTATTCCATTGATAACTTTATATGGACTACATGTTGAAGTAATATTTTGCATATACTATGTTGAGTTAAATAACACATTATTAAAATTAATTTCATCTATTTATTTAGATAGATTATATGTAGACATACAAATATACAGAGAGAGAGATATTGTCTACTAAACAATTTGGGCTTAAACATTTCTCAATAGTTGCCCTCCTTCACTGGCCATGTGGTACTAGAGGCATGCTGAGAAGCAGACAGTAGCTGCCTGGAAATCTTTAGTTCAAGAACTTCATCTCAAGGGAAATACCTTTGGTCTGCTCTATCTTTTCAGAAAGGAGATAGAAGGTGAGCATCAAAGAAAACAAATGGTTCATGATCCTGAAGGTTCTCAAGATTAGTGGAAAAAGAGAAGCTTCAGAAATGCAATAACTCCAAATAGTAGACTGAACAGTGTCCCAAACCATGGTAACTTGAGAGTTAAAAATTACATACTAGTTGGGCATGGTGGCATAACCCTGTAATCACATCAGCTCAGGAGGCTGATACAGGAGGATCGCAAGTTCAAGGTCAGCCTCAGGAACTTAGGAGGCCCTAATTTCAAAATTTAAAAAAAAAAAAAAAGGACTGGGAATACAGCTAAGCAGTTGAGTCCCCTGAGTTCAATTCCCAGTACTAAAAAAAACCACACAAAGGTTACATACGATAGTTCTGTTTACTAAAGCCCCCTAATTTTTGTTACATTTATTTTTCCATTCTATTTACATATTCATAACATTGAATTGTTCTGCAAAACATTTTGTGTATATGTTGAATCATCCCTGAACCCCTAAAACTGAGATACTATGATCCAACACTTACAGAGAGCAAAACTGAGGCTTAGAGACATTAAGTTTTATCCAAATTCTAGTAAATTTGACAGAACCTGATTTCAAATCCAGGCCTATTTCATTCCAAATCTTAGTTTTTTATTTTCAAGAACTAAAGAATTCTAACCAATAAAACAAATGTTATATGTATTTATATTGATTAAATGTATATGTATTATGTACATAAATTATTTTGAAAAGATTATATTAAAATAGATGATGCTATATAGAGAAAGCAATAAATAGGTTTCCACTGTAAGTACTTGTTATATAGATATGGGGTGTCCCCCAAAAGTTCATGTGAGAGACAGTGCAAGAGGGTTTTTTTTGTTTTTGTTTTTGTTTTTTTTTTAGTACCAGGGATTGAACCCAGAGGCACTCCACCACTGAGCACATCCCAGCCTTTTTTTGTAGTTTATTTAGAGACAGGGTCTCACTGAGTTGCTCAGGGCCTTGCCACGTTCAGAGGCTGGCCTTGAACTTGCAATCCTCCTGCCTCAGCCTCCCAAGTGCTGGGATTACAGGCATGCGCCACGCCCGGCCACAAGAGGGTTTAGAGGTGAAATGATTGGGTTATGAGATCCTTAACCTAATCAGTGCATTAAGTCCCTGATAGGGATTAACTGGGTTAGGCAGATAGGGTGCAAATGGAGGAGATGGGTCATTGGGAACATGCCTTTGGGGTATATTTTTTTATCTGGCAAGTTGGGTCTCTCTCTGCTTCCTGATGCCATGTTCTGGGCTACTTTTCTCCATCATACCCTTCCTCCATGATGTTCTGCCTCACCTCAGGCCCAGAGTAATGGAGCCAGCATCTATGGACTGAGACCTCAAAACCATGAGCCCCAGATAAACTTTTCCTCCTCTAATTTCTTGTCAGGTCTTTTGATCATAGCAGCAAAAAAGCTTACTAAAACAGTACTGAACCCTGACCACTCATTTACTCTTCTATGATAATGATACCTACATTGAAGAACAACATGGTAGCCTCTGAATCTTCCCAGTCTTACTTCCTCACTAGATTCCATGATCCTAGGATATGGGACCTTATCAAGCTAAGATAGTCTTTTAGTTATCCAGAAGTTATGTAGCAGACACAGTTATGTCTTACATATTTCAGTCTTTATTGTGAAGGTAACAGATCACTTTTAAACTGGGCATGACATAATCATATTTGCATTTTAGAAGGATCCCTGTGGGATACTCTCACATATTCTGGTGGGAGTGTAAATTGATACAATCCTTTTGGAAGTCAATTTGGCAAAGTGTACTAAGAGCTCTAAAATGTTTGACACAGTAATATCACTTTAGTGACTACTCTAAGGAAATAATCCTAAAACCAGAAAAAGCTTTATACATCAAGCATTTATTATAGCATTATTCATAATGATAGAAAAATGGCAATGACCTCACTACCCAACAATAGAAGAACAGTTATGCAAGCGTCAGTACATCTACTGGTGACATATTACTCAGCCATCTAAATTATGTTCATGACAAGTTACCAATAGCATCAAAAAATGAAGATTTACTGATGTTAACATTAGCAACACATTTGTGGTAAATCATAAAAATGTCCACAAATTCTCTCCATAACCATGCCCTTTCAAAATGATATATGACATCCTTTAGGTGGTAGAATCCATTTCTCCACTTCTCCACAGGGTAGACTGACCCTGTGACTTGCATTGTCCAATAAAAATCTCAGGAAATGAAATAGAAGCAGGGCTCAAATAGCACTTGCCCTTCTGCTCAGCTGAAAGCTTTGCATCCCCAGTGAAGAAGTGGGAGACAGCCTGCTAGATGATGAGAGACGAATTACCCAGTCTGACCTGCCAACTGAGATGTCACCCAGCCAACCGCAGAAGGAGAGCCACCTAAGTGGCAGTAAAACACAGATGTATGAATGAGGTCAGCCAACATTAACAAAAGAACCACACAGCTGAGCCCAGCCCAAATCACTGCTCCAGAGAATTATGAACCAAATAAACAATTGTTTTAGGTCACTAGATTTGAAGCAATCAGTTTCACATCAAAAGCTCACTGCTACAATTTTGATAAGTTTTGAAGCTAGGTACTGATATGTTGTAGGAGTGGAGGAACATTATGATATTATTTCTGCTTCTGTGTATGTTTTAAACTTCCCATAATAAAACTAAATACATAGATATATGCATTTGAACTAAAGGAAAAACAAATGTTAAGCAAAATATTTGGATGTAAAAATAAACATGTATACAGCTTGATCACAACTATAAAAAATATATTTTCCATAAAAAAAAATCTAGGAAAAAATGTACCATTGGTTGCTGCTGGATGCTGAGACTATGAATTTATTTTAATTTATATGTACTTTCCAGAGTACCAAAAGAAGCCTTATTTACTTTATTCTGAAAATAAATTTCTACAATTTTATTTATTTTTGTCTCATGACTTCCTCCAATCCAATAACATTTCTTTCTACAGAGTATATGGAGAACTGATTTGGAGGGGGAGGAAACTAAAGGCAGAGAAAAAAAATTTCAGAGGAAATTTAAATAGCCTAACTGACAAGAATCCAAAATCAAGGCAATGACAGTAGAGAAGAAAAGGAGGGGATAGTTGTGGGTGCTGGGTAGATACTGAGACACTGAGTGAGAATTAGTCTTCGGGGCAGGATATCGCCTGGCAAGGGAAGGACACAATCTGAGAAGGACACAATCTGGGACCATGGGTGCGTTTCATGGAAACCCAAAACCCAAACCTAAAAATGCACTCAAAATTTGTACTTAAATGTGTGAATTCATCTCTTTAGACAGAAAATACAAAGGTCTCATCTTATTCTCAAATAATGAATACAATCCCCAAAGCAGAAGACCCCAATAGACAGGGGAGAATCCAGTTTGGTCTTTCAACCCTATTTATATCTAACCAGTCATAAGACATCGAAGGGGCCATTTGCAATGATCAGCCCACTATGAGACTTTGGTCCTTAAAGCATGACCTGAATGCTCGATGGTTCAGGTGATATCAGTCCTCTGGGCCACAACTTAGAAACTAGTTTCTGCTGAGTTTTACCCTAAAGAAAGCCATTGCCTTGTCAGTCATCGCTTAGGGTGTGAGAGCCACATATACAACTAGAATCCTGATCTCCATAAGACAAACAAAAAACAATTTACCTTAGTCCTTTTTCTGTTGCTATAACAAAATGCCCAAGACTGGATAATTTATAATGGAAGTTTATTTGACTCACAGTTCTGGAAGCTAAGAATTCTAAAAGCATGATGCCAATATATACTCAGCACCTGGAAAGGGCCTTCTTACTGCATCATAACTTGTTGGAGGGCATCTGTGTCATCTTTAAATGAAAGGGGAACAGGAAAACACCATGTCCCTGAAAGTTCCCAAAAACTTTGCCAACTTAAGGGAGCAATGACGGCAAGTCTGGCTGGAAGGTCCAAATACATATTGTCTTGAAGAATACTGGCTTTCTGTTATGCACACTAAGAACTAGGGCAAGTTAGTGCTATCAGTAGAATAATACTTTCTTGCAGGTACCTTAGGACAGTTGCTCCTTGGGATGCTGGTCATACAAGCAAGCTAATGCTGATAAAGTCACTGCCTCTGCAGTCCAACATATAAAACCCTTCTCTCAGTGGCAACTGGGGTAGATTTGAGGGCACTATGGAAAAAATACATGTCACTCATCCAACCAGACACGACTGTACAAAACACCATGAGGAAGAGGAGATGCTGCTTGGCAGATGTCTTGACAGACAGATGTACTCTGTTCAGCCTGTCACTACTGGACCTTCCCTACAAGCATTTTGCAATAAAGCCTTTCATCTCATATGCCATCTCTGGACATTTTCTTTGTTCTCCCAGCAACCTCTCCTACTGCCCTGGCACAATGTGCTATGAATATAACAAAGCCACTCCAATGATAACCTGTTAGTCCATGAATGGACTCATCCATTAAACCATGAATGGACTTATCCATTCATGATCCCAGTGCCCCACAAAGGTGCTACCTTTCACCACTGCAACATTGGGGGCCAGGTTCTCAGCACATGAAATTGGAGGAGACATCCAAACCATAGCCCAGTTTTTTCATATCCCAAACACAGGGTCCACATGGACCTGGTCCTTGTCCTCCTCCCCAAACCCACATCTCACCATGTTTCTCCTTGTTCCTTTTCACCCTGGCCTACTTTAAGTTCCTAGAAATCTGTGCTTCTCCCACCACCAGAGCTTTGCATATGCTGTTTCCCCTGCCTAAGACTCTGTTCTACTCTTCTTCCAACCAGTGAATTTATCCTTCAAATTCACCCTCAATCCCTTCTTTCCAGGTCAATGAAATCCTTCTGAGAACACATATCACAATTGAAAGATTTCATTTTCATGTGATCATGATGATTACAATATAATATTTATAATAAAAGCTAACATAATTTGAATGTTTATAAGGTGCCAAGCACTACAGAAGTCCTTTGACATGTACTCACTAATTTTATTAGCATAACATCATGAAAAAAAAATGAGGCACAACAAGCAAATAAATGGACTGATTCTCTAGCCAGTAGGAGGCACTGTTGGGACATACTCCCTGGACCTTGAACTGCACTGACCTGACACTCCACATCTCTATTTTTGCGGTGTAGACACAGGCCCAGCATAAGAGTCTGATGATGAGAAGGGATTCCAGCAGTGTTGACTAAGTTGACTCATATTGCCTGGCCTTGAGCTGCTGTAACACATGGTACCATAGTTTAAATCTGATATGTCTCCCAAAGGCCCATGTGTTAAAGGTTTGGATCTCAGCCTGTGGCACTGTGGAACCTTTAAGAGGTGAAGCCTAGGTAAAGTCTGAGGTCACTGGGAGCATGCACCTCAAAGGGGATTGTAGGATGTTGGCCTTTTCCTCTCACTCTCTTTCACTTCCTTGCCGTGAGTAGAGAGTTTGCTCAGCCACAAACTCCCACCATGGTGTACTGCCTCACCACAGGCCCAAAAGCAACAGAACTAACCACACATAGACTGGAACCTCTGAAACTGTAAGCCAAGAAAACCTTTCCTCTTTTTTAAATGGATTTATATCAAGTATTTGTTACAGCAACAGAGAGCAAACTGAAACACATAGCATCCAGATTTGCAGACAAGCTTACAAATCAGTCACCAACTCCAACAGAGAAGGGATAGGGAACCCAGAGAGGCAGTGTGTTTTCTCAAGATCATGCAACCAGGAGTAGGAACCAGATCTCCCACTACAGCTCTGTGTTCTTTCCACATCGTTAAGTGAAAATTCAAGTGCCCCCCCCCCACTGTAAAAAACATTTAATATTTTTAACCCAATGAATGAGTGTCCCTTCCTTTGCCCATCCTAATGTTGCTACAGAATTAGAAAGGAAGAAAAATGGGTGGGTAAGAAAACAAAACTATTTCTTTTCTGATTTGTACTCAGAGAAAACATAAGAATTATAAAAAAAAAAATTACTACTAATGCAAATTGCTCCATAAATTTTCTTTTTCAGTTCCTTACTACTGATGAACATTTTTTTACTCAAAATAACTTTATCTTAGCCAGTCCTATACCTTTAATTTAGAATTATCTCCATGTGATCCTCTGTGGTCAATTTCGTCAGGTCAATGGCAGCCTACCGGTAGCTTGCACTGACCTTAATTTATACAGAGTTGTCCCATACTGGGGGTCTCTGTAGGCCTGCAGTGAGCATCCTGGACATCAGACAGACCCTTGTTGTGGAGTGGAAGGCATAAATATAAACTTTAACATTGTTCTCCAGGGACAAGCTGGGACTGCCTGCCTCTAACATCATGGCATCAGTACTCCGAGATTCTTAGGTGTAAAATGATACTCATTTACCAGCAGCATAGAGGCAGATCTGGTTGGGCTGAGTGCCCGAGCCCAAAGTTCAGCCCAACCACTTACTAACCATGTAACCTTGAGCAAAGTACTTCCTTTTCTTGTGCCTCAGTTTCCTCAGGGGTAGCAATAGTTGTAGATATCAACTAAGACTCCTATGAGTTATGAACAAGCCAATATACCTCTGAAGCTAACATGTGTAAAGAAATGCTCAGTAAAAGTTATCTATTTCCTCTGTGATGGACTAGAATTTGGGGTTAGCTATGCTTCTAAGCCCTGCAAGACTTACACAGAATGATTACAAAGCAATTCAACTACCTTTTTTTTTTTTTTTTTTTTTTTTTTTTTGGTACTGGGAATTAAACCCAGGGGCACTCCACCACTGAGCCACATCCCCAGCCCTATTGTATTTTTTTTTTAGAGACAGGGTCTCACCGAGTTGCTTAGGGCCTCACTAAGTTGCTGAGGCTGGCTTTGAACTCGCGATCCTCCTGCCTCAGCCTCCCAAGTGCTGGGATTACAGGCATGTGCCACCGTACCCAGCTCAACTACCTTTCACAACGCTGGTCTCTATCACCAACGTCAATTCGTTTAATTTTTCCCATACCCTATTAAGAAGGCTTACTTGTCTTTACAGATGAGGACACTTATGCCCAGAGAGGTAAACTGATTTGCCCAAGGTAACACAGTGAACCCCAGGTTGCCTGGTCCTGAATCAGAACTCACTCTGTAAGAAATAAAACACTAGGTCATCAATAGAATGATCACCCTTCACAAGCTGGGAAGCTGATGCAGGAAGAATGTGGTGCCATGATAATGAACTTTAGAGAATCCAGGTCAGTGGTTGCTGAATGGATCCCTCTTTGCCACAGAGGGCCATGCAGGACCCCCTCTAATGCACTGCAAGAAGGGCTCCTGTCCTTTACTCTGTCATTGTCTTTCCCACCAGCAATGACATTGAAGCTCAACCCTGGCTTATTTTAATGCTCTGGATTGTTTAAATGCCTTCTCCTGCAAAGAGCTGTGGAAAAAGTTCACCATGTGCTCTTTGGAAGGACTCCCTCAGCACTCAGAATAGATGCCTTCAGGTTAGATGTCACCAACAAAGTCCACTGTCTCCAATATCAGAGGCCAAAAGTTTTAAAGTCTCTTCAAAATGTTCAATAAATAAATGAAACATTTTAAGAAAAACATTGGTAAATTGGACTGGTCTAGAGAACAAACTGGGATAAAGAAGAATGTTTTGCTTGGATTTTTTTTTTTTTTTTTTTAATTTGGGAGACTGGAAGAGGAAAAGAAAACTGCCTCATTCAGTTGAAGAGCTATCATGCAAAAGAGGAGCAAGGTGTATACCCAGTGTCTCCAAAGAAAAGTACCAATCAGGGGTACCAAACATGGGTCAGGCTGGAGGGGTGATGTAGGATTGGGAGCACAGGTACTATAGCCTCAAGGGTTTAAATCCTCTCTCTGCAACATATAAAGCATCAGTTTCCCCATCTGTGAAACGGGACAATAATGATAGTACCTACCTCACAGGGTTGTTTTACACTTTAAATAAGATCATAAATCTCCAGAACTGATAGCAAGTCCTCCAAACCATGTCACCTGTTGTCCTTGTTTTTGGAAGGAAGTGAGTTCTTTGTCCTTGGAGGTATTCAAGCAGCAACTGATGAACAGTGAGCTGCGAAGCTGTGCTAGGAAAGAGATTCAGGCATTAAACAAAAGACCTGACTTAGGTGACCTCGAATTTCCTCCCACACTTGGGTTTCAAAATTCTTTGTTCCATTGACACTGAGGTTAACATGAAGCCCTCTATCAGACTGCCCTCCTGGGCTCCAGCTTGCGGTTTTGTTGTTTCCACTTTTGTGCTTACAAATCCTTGCTGTGGAGCAGAGTCTGAAGAGTGAGTCTTCTTTTGCTTGGCAGCTGCATTCCTGGGATTCCCAAGATTCCAGTCTCCTTTCCTCTCCACATTGTAAACATTAGGTTCTTGTGGAGGAGGACAAAAAGGTCACTTTCCAAACAGCCCTTGCTCCCAGGCTCTCATCTGAATAATTCCACTGAACCTCAGTGTGAGCACCAAGCTTGGGCCAATCTCAAGCCCCTCTGATGGCAAGGGTGCTGATTTCTGCTAACAAGGAGTCATTGTTTGAGCTGGAGAATGGCATCCTCATTTCTGGGTGACAAGAGCCAGGTATGGGAGCATAAAATGAGCCCAAAAGATTGGACCCATTGCAGCCAAACCAGTGGTGGTCAAGTGCCTTTCCAAATTCCCTTCTTAGTAGAACCAAGCTCTTGAAGAGGAGGAGGCATTTATTGGGGGTTGCTACAAATTCGGCTTTACTGCCACTGTCTTTATAACCACAATATAAAGTAACTCCCACAACACACTGAAGATAAGCTCTTTAAAGAAAATATAAAAGTATTAGCTTGGCAATTCACCCAAACCTCATCATGCACCATAGACATTTTTGAAGTTTAACAAAGAAAAGCACATCATTAAAGAATACTGCTCTATCACCATTCTTATGCAAATCCTTCCAGATAGTTGGGTGGAAAATTCCATCTAACACGCAGCAAGAAATAAATGTTTCAGGGTGGAAATTTCAGCTATACTGAGTGCATCTATCACTTGTATAATCCAAACTACTGTATGTGCGCTGACTACAGAATTAGTATTGATCCATTCACCATGTAAACATCAAGTACTTTCTATTATTACTTGAAATAGCATGCTATCACAATTTCTATTTCCTCCTTCTATCTTAAATAGAAGTATTGCACATTAGCCCTTTCCTTCATGGACTTTTTTGCACAGCTATCTAACTGCAGTGTTCAGTGCAGGCTGAGTTTCCTGCAGACATCTGCAGTATTAGCATTAAAGCACTTTATTTTCAAGTCATCTCTGATGGAAGACAATACAACTTTCATTTACCCAGAAACCTGTTACCAGGGCTTCTCTTAGAAACAGGCACATTCTCTCCCAATCTCTTCTCTCTCTCTTACACACAAACCCTTTGTTTGACTCACTTCACCATGCTGACTCCATCACCATCAGCAGGATGTCCCTCCAGCCCTTCCCCCACGTAGGACAGGACCACCAGGTCTCTGCAGCTCTGAGATAATGGAAAAACTATTTGCCAAGGCTGAGAATGGTATTTTATTTCAGGATGACTACTGGAACCTCAAGACTTGACTCTGTGTTGCATTCATTGTTCAAATGTCTGGATGCATGAAGAAAAATTACTTTGGAGAATCTGTTCTGATGTTTTGAAAGCATACAAAAGCATAGCAAGGGGTGAGCCTTCTCCTCTCTTCCCCTTCCTGCATTCCACAGCATAACAGCATGAGGAAATTTGGACCTGGTTCCAGACCCTGGAGGGTCAATTTAGCTCAAATAGCTGGGAGGTACAAATCGCATAATTCCTGTTCTCTGATGCCAGTGAGGCTTTCTGGGCACTGCATGCATCCTGACCCAAGACAGAGCATTTCTCGTTACCCTTGCCATGCCATGAACAGTACACACTGTGTGTGACAACTAGATTTCCAGTGTCATCAGAGCCTAGCAGGTCTAGTCAGAACACATACAGGTTCATTTCTGTCAGTGGGAATCTATACCTTGCAACCTTAATCTGCCACATAGTCAACTGACAGGGATGGATGTACCACCCCTCTAGCACAAACCAAGTCATTCTCCAGCTCTGTTCTCTTTGGCCAACATACAGAACCAGCAAATTTTAATCTCGGAAAAAAAAAGCTGTGACGTCATTTAGTGGCAAGAAAATATCTAGAACCAGCTATAAACAATTTAGACATTCTCATGTCCAAGCTCCTTTCAACCAATCTAAACAAATTAAAATTAATTAATTAATTCAAACTCTTGTTAATAGATGGTAGTATTGTTGCCAAACTGGATGCATGCAAATTCAAACAGATGAAATTCTAAAATAGGATGGAGCGTGTTAGATATTCAAAGAAGAGAAAATGAGGAAATCATGAAAGAACTGTACATATAGTTCTGCATCAAATACATCTCCAATTTTCTTTCTTGACACCAACTATTCCGTCTTGAACACTCAGTTGTGTTGGCAAGAGCAAAGTTCAATTCTCTTCTGGCTAAACACCCTTCTAGAAGGAAAACTGGACTTAGAATTTGCACATACACACTTTCTTACCTACAATCATTTGAAATGAATGATAAAAGCTCAAAATACTGGATCAGTATTGTTGTTCCAACAATAAACATGTTAATTTTTAGAAATAATTAATTAATTAAATTTAAATAAAAGCAGCATCTTAACAACTAGCATTGATTGCCTATCCGTTCCCCTTCCTTGCTAGCAATACCGTTCCTGGTTTTGACCAGTTAGCCACCTTCCCTTGAATGGAAGGGACAGCTCCAGGTAGAATATTGAACAGGTAGTGATTGACTGGATTAGTCCCATTCCCTGAGAAGGGACTGGTTTGACAGTGGGCTTGTATCTCAATTCTGACAGATGAGATATGAGGGAATCAACTCTGGAGGACAAAAGGTTTCCTCTCTCTTAAAAAGAGATCCTGTGGAGGATTCATAAGTAGTAAAAATATGTACACTGCTATATCTGTATATGCCCTGTGAACCACAGAGGCTGTATTGTGCAAGATGCCAAGAATTTCAGTCCCTGCTGAGCTGCTGAACTAACCAACCCAGAAGCAGCCCTGCCTTGGGCTTCTTGTCAAAAGGAGATCAATATTGTCCTCATAGTGGGGATTCCTCATGTCCCCCAGAAACATCACTCCTACAGGTCCTTATTTGTCCTTATGGATGAATATGTTAAGAAACGATCCTCAACATACTTCTTCCCCTGCTGTACCCTTCTGTAGGTGAACTTCTTTGTTGAGATGGAAACATTCACATATTTGAGCAGACTTGGAAAAATGTTGCTCAAAAAATAAAAGATAGTGATAAATCTCACCACTGAGTACCTTCATCAAAAAATGAAAGATTTCATAATGGCCTAATAACCAAAATCTGTTTAGTAATACCCATAAGCATCCAACTGTTGTATCAACACAGAGCTTCAAGACAGACCTCATTCCCAGCTACTTAGAAGAGTGAGGCAGGAAAATCCCAAATTCGAAGCCAGTCCAGGCAACTGAGAAATACTCTATCTCAGAATTTAAAAGATAAAGTGGGAACTGGGGATGTATCTCGATGGTAGAGCCCTTGCCTGGAGTGTGCAAGACCCTGGGTTCAGTTCCCAATACCACAAAACAGAAGGGGGGAAAAAAAAAAGACAGGGCTCATATTAAGAAGGGAGAGATTGCAAGATGAAGAGAATATACTCACTGAATGATTTCTCTGATAAGTGGATGATGATACATAACAGGAGGAGGGAGGGAGGCAAGAATGAAGGAAGGATGGATTGTATAGAGGAAAATGAGGGGTGGGGAGGGAATGGGGGAAGGAAAAATAATAGAATGAGACAAACGTCATTACCCTATGATTATGCAAACGGTGTGACTCTACTTTGTGGACAACCAGAGAAATGATAGTTAAGTTATACCCCATTTGTGTACAATGAATCAAAAGAAAAAAAAGAGAATATACTCTTTGAATCTCTTGGAAACCCCCAAAATTTTACAGCTTTTAGAAAATAAAGGACTTCCTGGACCATAGCAATTTCCAAGATGGCTAAGGCACAGAAACCACTGGTGTCTTCAGATGGAATCACACGGAAGCGGATGGCAGCTCTTCAAACTGGAGAGGGCGAAGCCTCACCCCATCACTTCATCACTACCCACTGATGCCTCTGAGTCACTTCCACCGAATCACCAGGACTCCCTGGTAAAGCTGTTAAAATGATCTAAACCAACGATGAGGGGACATCAGTTGTTTTGTGTGATACAACTTTTTAAGCAAGAAAAAGACATGAAGTCCTGACAGTTTAAACAACAAAACAGAATGCTTCCATTTGTTGGAAAACATGCAAATCAATAGTGAAGTGCCCTGTCGGGGCAGGAAAAACGACAGCAGCAAGGCCAGTGACAGAGTCCTCCTTGTCTCAAGGACAGGAAGTTTCCAGAGTCGTCTGAGAATTTTGGCTGGAAAAAGAAAAAAGAAAACTACCTAAACAAAGGTTCAGACACATACAAGAAAATGTTGGAGAAATGTGAAATGTGTTCCAAATGGAAATCACCATGTTCTTCTCCATTGAAAAGGTGGATTCTGCCATAAACATGAAAAGATAAAGGACAGTTTGGAAGAAAATATTTGCAACATTTATAACAGACAAGACCTGACTGTCTGCACAAGATAGAATTTTAAATCAATTTTAAAATTGTTTTAAAGACAAAAACTCAATATAAAAAATAGGGAAAGAATGTGGACAATTCACAGAAAAATACAGGTGACCAATAAACACACGAAAAGATTTTCAATCTCATTCCTAATTGGAGAACTGCAAAATAAAACAATGAAATGCCGTCCTCTGCCTATTATGTTTGCAAAAAATTAAGACCGATAATCTCCAGCCTTGCAAATAAAGTAGAGAAATGGGCGCTCTCACACATTTGATGGGAGTGTGAATTGGAACAGTTTTGGAGGACAATTTGGCAATGTCTATCAAACTTAAAATGCAATTCCATTTTAGGAGTCTGTGCTACGGATATATTTGCACATGCTTGCAAAGATAGAGCTACAGGATATTCACTACGGTCTCATTTGTAATTGCAAACACACAGAAAACAATGTAAATGCCCATCAGTAAGGATTGGACTAAATATTTTCTGTTATATGCATAAAAAACAATAATGAATAAACATTTTTAAAAATGAAATAGATATGTATACACTAGTATGGAAGCCTCTGGATTGAAAAAAATAAATACAGAGTATGCTCCTCCAGAACTATAAAGGATGATATTTATATATTCCCTTTTTGTATACCTAGTACAATGCTAGGAACATATTAGATACCCAATAAACATATATTGAAAGTAGAAATGGCTTGTAAATATTTGCCAGGGTTGAATGACTGATAAATGAATGATGAATGAATGTGCATGTAGGCATCTGAAAATTTTTGGAAAATATATACAAGTTTACCTCAGTTAATGGGAAGGAGAATCACTTTTCACTGAATAGCTTTTTACAGACTTTTAAAATTTTTACAAGTATACATGCTGTTTTCACAATCATATAAATGGAAAAGTTAAGGATTCACCTCTATTTTTTAGAATATTTAATATCTTAAGCAATATTGAAAAATAAAGGGAAAACGGAATGTTGACAATATATACAGCAAAGTTAATTACAGAAAACAAAGAGTTCTTATCAATTATTAAGATGGAGATAAACAGTGAGAATATATGTATATTCATAGATACACATATGTGTGTGTATGGGTCCAAACGCTGTGTGGTACACGCTGGTAATTGTCTACCTATTCCCTATTCTTCTTTCTTAAAAATGACCATATTAAGGAGTAGGATCACCAATGTGCTTATTATCCAAAAGAAAAAGTACAAATGATCAAAAAGCATATGAAAAGATATTCAACTTCATATAATTAGGGAAACGCAAATTAAAATGAAATAAAATACTTGGGCTTTTTTTGCTTTTAACTATAAGCCAAAAAGAAGGAAAAGATGTCTACTACCCCGAGTTGACAAGGATGTAGATAGAGATCAAAGTTGATGGCAGTACAAAGTGGCATAGCCACTCGGACAGTAATTGGACAATATCTATCAAATTTTAAAATGTGTAGGGCCAGGGTGTGACTCAGTGGTAGAATGTATGCCCTGCATGCCTGAGGCCCTGGGTTCAACCCCCAACACCACAAACGAATAAAATGTAGCATCTTGGACCTAGAAATTCCACTTAGAATCTGGTCCACAGAAACCCTCGCGCAATTACCCAAAAATACGGGTACCAAAATGCTCACTGCAGCCTTCCTTGTTCATTAGCATTCCTATGTATTCATCAATAGGGCCATGAACATGGATCTCTGCCTGCTGGAACCTGGTCCCAGTAGAGCAGGGGGATAGACAATAAGCAGAGAAACAAATAAGCAAGATAAGCTCTGATAATCCAAGAACTGTAAAAAAAATAAAACAGGGAATCAAACAAGGTGGTGGGGGTGAAGGGAGAAGCAGAGAGAAGTGAGTCTGTTTTACATGGAGCCATTAGGGGAGGCCACCTTAAGGGTGCCATGGATTAGAATCAAAGAACCAGCCCAGCAAATTCAAGGTGCCCAAACATGACTGGAAGGAGAAAAGAAAGTCCTATGTGGATAAAAGATAATAGATAAGAGAAGAAAGGAACAAAATGAGATTGAAGAGGAAGACAGGGGCCTGATCACTCAGACCTTGATTTTAGCCTCAGGATGAAGGGTTTGAGTTTTGTTCCTGAGGGAAATGGGAAGCTACTTGGGGCAATAAGCAAGGAGGGACATGACCACTTCTGCCGTGTTTTAAACAGCACTCTGGCTGGTTGGAGAGTGAACAGTAGAAAATAAAACCCAGAGGATGAAGAGCAATTGGGAGGTCCTGGCAAGATGCACTGATGGCTTAGACGGGACTGGAGACTGTGGAGGGAAAAAGGAGGTCGAGAATATGGGGTGAGGGGGTGGTTGTTATTTTGGAGGTAATGCCTAAAGGACTTGTTAGGGGGTTGTATATGTGCTCTGACCACAAAGAAGGAATTGAGAATCTCTCCCAGCCCTGAGGCCTGGGTAACTGTGTAGGATGGTCATGCCAGGGAGAGGAAGAGGTTTATTGGGAAGAATCCAGAGTCCCATTTTGGAGTTGTTAAACTTGAATGTCCTATGAGACCAGCAGCTAAAGATAAAGTCAGTAATTAGAATATATATTTGCAAATGCACAGGGAGAAACCTGGGAGGCTGCCTACCTACTGATACAGGGATTCTCTCCAGGAAGTGGAATTGGGGGTAGGGGGATGGGAGATGAAGGGGAAAGGAGTTGCTTGTACATTCTGCCTCATATACATTAATAAGGTTTGAAAATTTTACAATGAATATGTATTGCTTTTGAAATTTAAATAAATGAATACAAATAAAAGAAGACTAACTGGGTGATTTACACATTTTTTCCTCAGAGCCTTTTCTTCAAACAAAATCTTATCTAGAATGCTCTTCCCACCATCATCATAGGCCCAACTGTCAACTCCTCAGAGAGCCCATCCCTGGCCACCTGATCTAAGGAGCTCCACCTCTGCCTCCCCCAAGTCATTCCATCCCATTCTTTGGTTTTTGTTTGTTTGTTTGTTTGTTTGTTCTTTTAGTTATACATGACAGTGGAGTGTATTTTGACCAATCATACATACATGGAATATAGCTTCCCATTCTTATGGTTGTACATGATGTGGAGTTTCACTGGTCACATATTCATATATGAACATAGGAAAGTTATATCCTATTCATTCGTCTTTCCTATTCCCATCTCCCTCCCTTCCCTTCATTCCCCTTTGTTTAATCCAATGAATTTCTTTTCTTCCCTACCTCCCCTCTTATTGTGTTAGCATCAGCATATCAAGGGAACATTCACCCTTTGGTATTTTGGGATAGACTTATTTCACTTACCATGAGAGTCTCCAGTTCCATCCATTTACCAGCAAATGCCATAATTTCATTTTTCTTTATGTCTGAGTAATATTCCATCATCGTACTATCACTAAGCACCCAAAGTCAACTCATTTATTTGTTAACTTGTCTGCCTACTAACAGGTAACCAAGAGAGCAAGGACCTTATATCATGTTCTCCAAATAGCACTGAGATTTAAAGCCATGGACTGCAAACTCAATACTCTCAATTGAAAATGAACTTTAATTTATCCTCAAGATGAAAAACTGAGCTGCTTCAGTTGAATTGAGGTGGAGCCCAAAGCCTTGCTCAAGCCTCTCTCGCCACTCCTTTCCTACCACCACAGCTGCCCTGAGAGAAAGAGTGAAAACACAGCATTGATGGCTCAGGGTTTTCCAAGTCAGATAGTCTACAAGGTTCTAAGCTGAGCCCTGCCTCTTAGCAGCCCCACCTCCCCCAGACTCCCTCCAGCCCAACCAGAATCAGGTCTGGTCCAGAATTTGCTGTTGGCTCCACCCCTCCCTTTCCACCTCCCCAGAAGCCCTCACCCAGGCACCCTCCTCCCAGGAACTCCACACATTGCCCACCACCCCTCCACTACTCCTGCCCATATAGTTACCATCAAGTGCTCACCATGGCTAAGCCCTCTGATGAGCACAAAAGATCCAGACCCAAGCTGTCCTGGGCCCTGTGTGCTCACATCTGCACTGGGGGATAACTCAGGACTGTCGATTTCAACAGAGCAGGCTATGGGAGCTCTCTGGCATTGTGGGGACCCTCACAGAGAGTAAGTCCAGCTGAGTCCCTGCTTGCTTTCTTGAGCCTTCCTGACTGTCCTAAGACAACAATCAAAATTAAATAAAGACTACCTCTATACCCTGGGTTGCTATCTTTATAAGGAGGGATGATGGCACTTCCCCTCCTTCCAAGAAAGGGAAATGCCATCTGCCTGTCTTGCTTGGCCCCCGTGCCACACAAGCAGGGATTGGCAGGCATACGTGGGCACTCTCTTTTTTCTCTATTGTGGCCCAGGCCAGGGCTGCCTGTGTGCCTACTGCCTGTTGGCCTGGCCAGCATCTCTCTGGGACAGCTTGACACACAGCCAGGAGCACCACAGGTGTTCAGTGGCCCCTCAAAGGCAAGCCCTGTCACTCTCAGGGCCCTTACACAGATGAGAATTGTCTTCCTCAGGCTGGATGTGCCCCCAGCTACTGGATTTGCCTCTCCTGTGTGTGGGCCGAGAGTGAAACCAGGGTGGACAGAGCCTCCAGCAAAGCCCCAGAGGCTGAGCAGTGGCCAGGGCTCTTGCAGTCTTGACACAGTGAGTCTCTCAGGAAGGAGAGGGCTGGAGGAACACAGCTGACCCCATCCCCAGAGCCCAGCACACGGTGTTCAGGGGCCACCTGCTGGCAGTCAGGGGCATGTGTGACTCTGGGGGCGGGGCTGCTATTAGGCCCAGGGCTCCTGCAGGGACACATACAGAGGCACCCAGATGCACAGTGTATGTGCACACACAAACACACATCCCACACACCCAAGTATGTAGTGCACTCTCAGAACCAGGCATGCACATAGATGCACGTGCAGACCTGAACCCAAGCATGCAAGCACATGAACACCGCACAATCACATGCACACTCGTAAGTATGAGCCTGCACACACCCATAGGTACACAGGAACATGCACTCAAGTGCATATACACATAAGCATGGCCCTTTGAGCCCCTTCTTCACCCACAGTCCCTTTTGCAAATTCCTTCCTGCCAGATTTCACCTAGGGAAAGACAGAAGCCATGTGCCCTCTGCCCCTCCTCTCTCCTGCTCTGAGGTAGCAGATACTGCTCACTCCATGGCTCCAATACCATGGAACCCCCTCACAGGATTTCAGCTCCACCTCAGCAGAAGAATAACCTGCCTGTACACCGCTTCTCCTCACCTGTGGTCTTGGTTTTAGAAAAGTGTATTGTAGGAGAGGTGGACCTCAGCAGCATGAGGACAGAGATTTGAGGGCCTTGGTTGACATGGTTGGCAGTAATTCCAATATAGGGAAGTATAGTCAGCTAGTCAGCTTTCTGTAACTGTGACCAAAATACCTGACAAGGACAACTTAGAGGAAGAAAAGTTATTTTGACTCAATTTCAGAGGTTCATTTTATTGTCAGCCAATTCCATTAATCTGGGCCCAAGATGAGGCAGAATATCATGGTGCATGGGCAGCAGTGCCAGGAAGCTACTCAACCAAGAAGCTACTCAGCCAAGAAGCAGAGAGAGAGTGAGAAAAGGCTACATGGAAGATGAACCCTTCCAAGGCATGCCCAGTGACCCACCTCCTCCAGCCACACCCACCTGCCTACAGTTACCTGCCTCCCAGTTAGTCCATTCAAATCAGGATGGACTGATTAGACTACAGCTCTCACTATCTCATTTCACCTCTGAATATTCCTGCATTAACACAGGAGCTTTTGGGGCCACCTCAAGCCCAAACCATAACAGGAAGGGACAGCCCACCAGGTGCCATAACAAGGTAAGTGCCAGGAACGAAGTCATGGGATCTGGAAAAGTGGAAGGCGATGCTCCTGAACTCTCTGCACAGCTGGAGCCCAACATCTTCAAGGGATGAACAGGGCTGGCAGAGCCTCAGAAACCCAGGTTCAGGGACAAGAAGGAAGTTAGTATTAATTGAATGCCCACTAGGCACAGGCATGGCCATTCCATCCTTCCTCCACAACCTCCAGAACAATCTATCATCAATCCCATTCTTTTCCTTCTTAATGTCCCTCAGAGTTTTCCACTGATGTACAACCAACTCCAAACTCCTTTACCTCTTGCTTGGTCCACCAGCACAGCCACCTCACTGTACCCCTTTCCCACTTCTTGTCCCAATCTACCCCCCATAATTCAGACAGAACTGTTTTAACAACACAAAGCTTAAAGCCTTTTAATGATTCCAAAGACTTCGTTCTAAGGACCAAGACCAAAATCCTAATCTCCGCTTTGTACCCTCTTTTCCCTCTCCAGGATCGTTGAGCACCCCCACCTCTCACTGTTTTCCATTCCTCAAACAGCTATGTCTCCTCCCATCTCAAGGGCTTTGTACCTGCAGTTCCCTATTCCCAGTCCCTTGCCTGATGAACTCCTCTTTGCCCTCTCTCCTCTCTCAAATATCACCTCCTTCTGGATAACTTTTTGACCCTCAGATCCTCTCTCCTTATGGTTTTCCATTATAACACACAGCAGTACTTGTGATTACTATTTGTGCTGTTAGGTGATTCACCTCTGCCTGCTCCATCCTTTAAGCTCTAAGCCCCACAAGGGCAGAGACCTTGTTCCTTGCTCATCTTTTTATGTCATGTTCTTACAAATCGTGCACACAGGAAAAAGTGATATCCAAACCAGGTCCCTCTTCCTCCAAACAGCATACCTGTTTCTGCAAATCTCTCCCTCTTCCAGAGGGACAAGCATGACAGAGCGATGCCAGGATTGAGGGCAAGTCCTTGACCTGCTAGCGAGTCCCTGGCCTGCATTCAATCCAGCCTATCACTCAGCAGACCAGACTGCACCTCTGTTTCACCTTCACAGACCTGTACTATTCTCTTTCTTGAGCAAAATAATAACTGTCTGTTTGGCAAAAGGTGGGGCTGAGCTGCAATCTGTTTGGTGAGCAAGGGAAATTAGACCCTATAGCTAAAGAAAAGGCCGTTCGGATACTCACATCATCTTGAGTAGGGAGGAGGAGACTTTCTAATCATGGCACCAAGGGAATTAATAATACAGAGGATTGACCAAGTGAAAATGCTTAATGTTCACACTCCTGTTTGGATACGGAGCATCTAAAGGACAGATCAGGCTTTTGGCGCTCCCAGGGCTTTGACCTTTAGGTGGGAAACTTCACAGGAGGAGCTGAATGATTTGCAGGTCCCCTTACCTTATTCAAAAACTATTGAGAATTTCAAAGAAATAGCATCCAAGCTTAAGTCAAACTCAGGTCTTTCTAAGTGTGGGCCACTGGGCAATGACACAGGCCACTGGTGGATGGGCACCCACTGCTCTGGAAAGCTATGTAGGCCAGAACTGGAGAGAACCCACTAAACAGAACAACCAAAGAAACATGATTCACTAAGATCTTGCCTGTGCCCAGTCTTGAACTCAAGAAACTCAGAGGCTAATGGTGGAAGAGCAGATGGCACACAGCTAAGAAGATAATGGCCCTGTGCATCTTCAGTCCCCTGGAGGCAGGATGAGTCGACAGCATTCTGAATCCAAGATCCCAGAGGCTAACCATAAGATATCAAAATGCAAACACGCTCAGGAGGATTATTTTGTGCACAATACCCACAAATTTCTCTATTCAAACTGTGAAGAAACCTGGGTGTCACATTTGTTGAGTGTTTACAGGGAAGGGAGCAAGAGAAAATCAGAACTAGCCAGGTGTTCTAAGGAGGTGAGATGTTTAGAGAGCCAGATATCCCCTTGAGGTCCTCTGAAATCTGCAGGGTGGGAGAGTTAACAGGGAAAGAAGTTTCCAAAGGAAAAAAGGAAGTGGATATGCGTGGTTGAGCTTCTTTCCAGCACTGATAAAGTATTGTACAGAAACTGGACTCCAAAAGTCCCATCTGTGATCATGATTCTGCAGTTCCCTAGTCATGTGTCCCAGTAAGTAACTTCCCTGGTCCTCAATTTTCTTATCTGTAGAATGGGAATAACAGTAAATCATTATGAGAATTAAGTTAAATTATAAAGGTTGGAAAATAGGTCTATAATATAGATCCAAATTTTAGATGCTATCATTTCTTACAATATTTGCATAAGACCTAGTAGTAGCTTCTTGGGGATCCAGGTTAAGATTTAGAAAAGAAGAATAAAGAACAAAAGTGGAAAAAAAATGAAATGAAACTTTCACTCATCCTAGCCTCATCCACTGTTATTTCTCTGTGACATAGTATAGTCTTTGAGAAGTCACTGTTTTCTGAAGATGCTTCTCCAAGAGGCCAGGATAGCTGTCACTTAACTATTTTTCCCCTTTCCTGCATTATCAGGAAATCCATCCATTAGTCATGATGTTTCTAATCATGACATCCCAGGAAGACCGGAGGTGGTGGCTACTGGCCACTCATACCTTATTTTTAAAAATGTGCAGACAGTAGCTTCTTGCCACTAAACTATAGTCCTTTAACAGGAATTCTGTTAGATGCAAAATTCTCTCCCTGAAAATCACCCAAGACAGCTCTGCATCTCTGTGCCTACTGGTGTGGGAATTTTGGGGATCTCCATTTCTGGAGTCCTGAGCTGCAATGTTCCTGCCAGAGAAGGGTGAGGGAGGAAATCAAGACCCCTCTTGACTCCCCACCTACAACAATAATAACCACAATTTGTTATCTACTACCCTAAGGTAGGCTATTTTTGAGAATCTAGGAAGATTCTAGGAATTTTGTTTTCTTTTGGTACTAGGGATTGAACCCACTTTTTTTTCTTTTTAAGATAGGGCCTTATTGAGACTGGCCTCAAACTTGCGATCCTCCTGCCTCAGTCTCCCAAGTCACTGGGACTACAGATGTGCACCACTTGCCCATCTATCAAGAATGATTTGTTTGTTTGTTTCTCACATACAGCAATTACCATGTGCCAAACACTGTTCTAAACCATACAAATATTATCTCACATAACCATCCTACAAATAGGTACTGAGTCTCATAGCACCTGTGGGAAACAGGCCAGAGGATAAAGTCACTTGCCCAACAACTGGTAGAACATAGATTCAAAGCCAGAAGGGCTCCAGAATCCATGCTCTTATGGTCATATTATATTACTGCCTTACACTGAAAACATGGGCAGACTAGGGTGAAAGTGACCTCCACAGCCTGGCCTGGTAATGTGTATGCCATTGGGGTTTTAACTCCCCAGATACTTACAAATGTCAAGGTAGCACACCACCCTTTTAAGGGAGCAGCAAGCCTCTATTAAGACCCCAGGTTTTGGATTGAGACAGATATGGGTTCAAATCCTAGCTCTGCTGTTTGCCAAGTTGGGAACCTTATGCAAATAATCTCAATTCTCTGTGCCTCAGTTTCTTCAACTGCAAAATGGACATTATCATAGCATCTACCATTTAGAGTTATGGTGACAATGAAACGAGCTAACGCAAATAAAATTCTTGGCACAGGGTCAGGCCCAGAGTGAGCATTTAATACAGTTTCACAGTTACACTTCTCAACACTGTTATCTTCATCTATGCAGATTGAGAGCCAGTAAGGAAAGATAAGAACATGAAATTTGGAAACAGGCAAATAAAAGTCTGAATTAAAATGCAGCTATATAATTTTTTTCAAGAAACATACATATACTGGCCATCATTTGTACTACATAAAAGCATCTATAGTGGACTAGGTAGTAGCCCCCAAAACATCCATCCACGTCCTAATCCCTTTAGGGACTGAATGTGAACTTAATTTGAAAAAAAGGGTCTTGACATATAATCTCAGTATGAGATCATCTTCTGTTATCTTTGGGGGCCTTAAATCCAGTGACAAATTTTCTTATAAATGATAGGAGAAGACATGAGGGAGAAGAGGCCACGTGAAGACGGAGGCAGAGATTGAAGTGTTGCTGTCAAAGCCAGAGGTACCTGGAAGTCTTTAAAATGGAAAGAGGCAGGGAAGTACCCTCTAGTTCCTGCAGGGGTGAGCGACCTGCTGGCAGCTCTATTTTGGATTTCTGGTCTCTGGCACTATGAAATAATAAATATCTATTGTTTTAAGTCACCAAGTTTAGTTGTTAGAACAGTCCTAGTAAAAACTAACCAATATGCGGCCCTTGGAAAAGAACACCATGCGGTGGCTGCGTGAGCCTACCTTGACTGCCATAACAAAATGCCACAGACTGGCTTAAACACCTGCCATTTATTCTCTCACTATTCTGAAGGCTGGAAGTCCACTATTGAGGTGACAAGCATATTCAGGTCTGGTGAGGGCCCTCTTCCCAGTTTGTGGATGGCCTCTCCTCTCTGTGAACATGAAGAGAGAGCTCTGAATGTTTCTTCCTCTTCTTAAGGATGCCAACCCAACTGGATCAAGACCCCACCCTTATGACCTCAGTTAACCTTATTTACCTCCATAAAGGCTCTGTCTCCAAATAATATTACATTGGGGATGGGGCTTTGACATATGAAATTGGAGATGGGAGATGGAGACACAACTTAGTCCATAATGGGCCTTGTGAAGAATGTGTTAAATCCAGAGCAAATAGATTCAGCTCCACTCTGACAAGTCAAAGTTTCTGGAATGGGACCTCCAGGGCTTTACTCAATGGTAGCCTGAGAACACTTAACAGCAAGCTGAAGGCCTGGAGGAAAACTTCCTACACCTCCTTCCACCTTCTTAAGTCAGACTAACATTCAGTTATGCCTAGATAGTGGAATTCTCCTTTTTTATTCCTTAAGTGACTAGTTTCCCGATAGAAAAACAACCACAAATTTTCATTTTTGAAAAGTGAAGTCTTAGAATTTAAATACCTCCAAAGAGCATCTGAATCCCTTCAAACCATGTGCAGGAGGTGTACTTATAAATAAATATCTGGACAAATTCAGGTATTGAGATGCAGAGATGGCTAGAGTCCTTTTATTACAGAATTATCAAAAAGTCATTTATCCCTATGTGCGTGGGAAGACACATCAAGTCTAAATGACAGAAATGTGAACAGGATTTGGATTGATATATCAAGAGTGTCTGGGGTAACTGTCCTGAAAGTTGAAGTGCTTCAGCATGTTAAATTAAGTCCTCTGGCACCTTTTAAAATCTAACAAAATCAGCATCATGTTTCCCTAACGGTGAAGTTGAGGTGAAAATAAACAATGAAACTTTTTAAAATCATCCTAGCTCTGAAAAGAAATCACTGACCATCATCCATTCCTGCAATACCCATTGCCCTTAAATGTTTCCAATTTATTTGTTCAGTAAATATTTATTTAGTTTCTACTCAGTGCCAGGTATAATACTAGACCTGAAGGATTTCATCATAAATGAAATTAGACCATACCTATTCAGAAGGTGGGTCAACTGTTGACATCTGGGGCCTGACCAAGGGGCCTGGAGCTGGAGCAGAGAAAGCCTTACACACAGGGAGGCAACTGGGCTTGGACCTTAGAAACAGGAACCAGGACAGTTATGTGGGCTAAGACCCATCAAGTTTTGCCAAGACTCAAGAAAGGTAAAACCACTCTCTGAAGTGGGCCTTCTGATACAGGAAGGGAGAAGCACTGAGTGGGGCCATGTTGCAGGCCACAGTAGTAGGTTCCAGTGTCTAGTATTGGGGATGCCCACCCACCTGCACATGGGGAGAGGTGCCTGCAGCAGGTACCCACTCCCTGCCTATGACAGGACAGATATGGGACAGGGATGAAAGAACATCTGTGAACGGACATTAGTGCATCCAGCTAGAAGTTGACTACGAGGAAAAGAGCCCCCAGACTGAGACTGGGGCTGGTTCAAACTCCCCTGGCATGAACAGTGTGGGCAGGGACTCCCTCACTAATGGGGATTTTAAAGTCCAAAACAAAACATACACCACCGGGTCCACGCACATGGTGGGTTTGGACCCATCACCCTCTTGTGAAAGAGATTTCTCTGGTTGGTGCTTGCTCTCTGACATGCAGGAGAAAATCAAAGGAGGGAACACATGGAGAGATGGGAGCTGGCTGGGCACTGTTCGTCAGATAAATTTAAACTCAATTTCTGTCCTTGTTGAAATTTTTCCAGCTGGGTGTTTTTTGTTGTTGTTTGTTTGTTTGTTTGGAAGCTTGCAACTGTATATAGTATATAAAGTAAGGAACAAATGGAAATATTTATCTGCCCTACATGAAAAGGTCATGGAATCTTCATCTTGGAAAAGCTGTGGCCTCTGAAAGCTTCAGTTCCCACCTTTGAGCAATGGGGATATATGGGGATAAAAACAGAACTCAAGGAGCTAAAGTGAGGAATAAAGAATCTCCTAGGACTTGTTCACATATGCTTGTTAATAATTATTGTGATAGACATGCACATTCACAAGGTGGACGAGACCTGAAAGTTCCCTCTGCTGGGTACTCTTTCTCCCTTCTCTTTGCCCAAGTGTCCCCTGTAATGTCCCCAGGAGGTGGTCACTCCAAGCACCCAAACCCCACTACAGGTAAGGAATCCACCAAGAACAATACCTGGCACATACTGAGCACACATTCACATCTGGAACTGTGCTAAACATTCCCTCTGCAGGATCTTGTTTTATCTTCAAAATTAAGTCAGTGATGTGGCAGGGGAGGTACAGCTCCCTAACATACTAAAAGCCACTCAACTGTGCTCTTTAAATAGGATGAATTTTATGGTCTGGGAGTTGTGTCTCAATAAAGCAATGATTTAAAAAATAAGACTGGAATGGCTGTCTCCCCATTCTACAGATAAAGTAATGGTGGCTTGGAGAGATGTAGTAATGTGCCTCAACTCCCACAGCCAGCAGGGAGCAGAGAAGACACCAGCCTTGCAGGCTCAAGGGTGTAAGAGTTTGCTGCCTCTACACAGGCAGCTTCCATGTTCAGAGCGCTGGTTCTGTGGGAGCCCAGGCCAGCCTTTTCTGTGTCTGACTGACTGATCCTCACCACAGCCTACCAGGCAGCTACTCCTGCGCTGGTTAATGTGAGTCTTTAGCAAATTTCTGCATCTGCTGAGCCCAAAGCTGCCTCTGTGGAGTTACTACCCGCACCTGCTGCTTCTCCCTCTGGAGCTACAGGGAAAAAGAATGTTCTGTGCTCTACAAAGTGCCACAGGCATCAGAAGACAGCAAGAGATTCCCCCTTTTTCCTTTTTTCCAGGTCCCAAGTACCTGGGTCCCACAGAAGCTCATAAACCGTGGAGCTGGGAGGCCCATTGGTTCCCAAGGTCAGTCTGTGGACTTGACTAAATTGGCTGCACGTAGTCACCTGGTGTTTTAGGAAAATCCCTATTCCATTGAGAGAACGCAGATCAGTAGATTTAAGCCCAAGAGTTCACATTTTTTATAAAGTTACCAAGTGGTGCCAGTCAGGAAAAAAGTAAAAAAGCCTATCACTTTAAAGAAAGAAAACAGAAGCTCACAGAGTAACATAAAGATCTCAAAATCAATGCTGTCGTTTTCCTGCCAAGGTCCATTTGGACACCCCCACTTCAGTGTTACTGCTTCTGAGAAATTTGACTTTAGACCATAGGTTATTAAATAAAGGTAAGGACAGTAATATATAATTCATAAAAAGAAGCTATTAATCAGCAATGCACATGGGAAAATGTTTATCTATAAAATGAAATCAAAACAAAAATGCAGAGCATTTTGTAGCTATCAAAGACTAACAACACCCCACTTCAGTGGTGGTGTAATGAAATTTGTTCATTTGCATGTCACTTGTAACAATTTAAATTGATAAATCATTGCAGCATCATAAATCAAAAGGCTCAGGCTGGGTCCTGCAAAAGTGCCTGGTCTATGCCAGGCACCATGTCAGCCCCCAAAGGACTCATTGTATATGGGAAGTAAATGCACATTTCATCACTGTTTTAGTCAGCTTGCTCACTGCTGTGACCTAAAGGCCTGAAAAGAACAATTTTAGGGAAGAAAAAGTTTATTTGGGACTCAAAGTTTCAGGGATCTCAGTCTATAGATGCAGGCTCCATTGCTCTGGGCCCCAGGTGAAGCAAAACACCATGGAGGAAGGCTGTGATGGAGGAAAGCAGTCCAGGACCTGGCATCAGGAAGCAGAGAGACTCCACTGCCCAGTTACAAAATATATGCTGCAAAGGCCCACCCCCAATGACCCACCTCGTTCAGCCATACCCTATGTGCCTACAATTACCAACTGGTTAATCCCTATCAGGAAATTAATGCACTGATTGGGTTAAGGCTCTCATAACCCAATCATTTCACCTCTAAAGGGGGACACCCATATCTTAACCACAACAAATGTTCAAGTTTAGTGACAACCATGGGGATTTATATCATCATCTAATGAGGGTCTCTTTGCCCTAACCATTTCAGAAAAAGCTTTCCTGGCAAGGTTGATAACTGACCTAAATCTGGAAGGATGAGCAAGAGTTCACCAGGTGAGGAAAGGTGGGAATCACATTCCAGGCAGAGGAATGGCCTGAGCAAAAGCTTGGGAGCTTGAAGGAGTTTTCAGTTGCTCAGGAAACCAGAGGAAAGTCCAGAGTTACAGGTGCCATAGAGGGAGGTGGGTCTTTTGCTAAGAGTCTAGGCTTTGTCCTGGAAGTTATAAGGACTCCTTGAAGTGTTTTAGGCAAGGGAATAACATGAGCAAATGTGAGACTTGGAAGGGTTCCCCTGGCTTGAGTGTGGGAGAGATAAGAGCAAACAAATTGGCCAGTTAGGAGACCATGGCAGTAGTCCAAGCAGGGGACAGACAATGGAGGTCCCACCGAGTAGTGACAATGGAAGTAAAGAAAGAGATGGGTGAAAGAGAAGGAAGGAATATGCTCTTTACACGTATTCCCATCACCCAGTCACCAGAACTGGGTGATTCTTTGACTATGGCATTAAAACTCATCTCCATGGCGAGATGACTTAAAAACAATCTCAGAGAAAGAGCTGGAAACAAGCCTGGCCAGGGGGCAGTAATGTCATGACTGTAGCTGAGAGTAGCATTGCAGCTCAAGGGAACTGCATTCACCTCCCAGGCAGTGACCCGGGGAGAAAGGACATCCCACCTGTGTCAGACTCCCAGGCAGTAGCTAGTTCCTCCGAGAGTTGAGTCCACAGGGTAGCCACCAGCATAGTGCTGTAGTTTGGATTTTTCAAAGAAACAGACTCTGAGGCAGAGGTTAAAATACAGGAAATTTGTAGTGTGTTCTTTTGATCAGTGCCTATGGAAAAGAGGAGGGAGAGATGCAGGATTGAGTAGAGGGAGAAGCTGGGATGTAGTCCAGCCTTGATGGGAGGCCCTTCAGAGTCAGCCCAGATTGGAGAGAGAGGGTCAGGCCTCTATATCACCTCATCAGTCATGGAGGTGGTCCAGAGGAGGGACTGAGGCCTTGGGGAGGAGGTCATCTTCAATGGAGGCAATCCCTGTAGAACCATCCCCAGCAGCTGGGGAACCACGCACTTGATTTGCAAAGAAGGATGATAGTGGACATTGTCATGTCCATTACAGAAGAACCTGACTTCAGGAAGCTGAGATGAGGCTCCCAGCAAGGTGATTAGAAACCAGAGCAACAGCCCAGGCATAAGACAGGTCACTTGGTCCATCCACTTGGTTTTCTCTGGACACTGAGGAGCATATCCTTCCTCAAACCCTATGGGTACCAGGCTAAGGGTAGCAGGACTCTTTCAGACCCATTGCAGTGTGTCAAGCCAAGAGACTATTACTCTCAGACATATCAGACAGGGCCAGGCATGGGTCTCTGGTAGCAGCTGCTGGCCACATGGGGACAGGAAGGGTGGTCCACAATTGCACTATATCCATCATAGGCAAAAATCTGGGAACAGCTCACCTGCCCAACCTTAGGTTAAATCTTTGTGTTTCCACTCAAAGAACTTTCCTGTGCCACTAAAATAATTCAGAAGCTGGACATTGTGACACATGCCTGAAATCCCAGCTACTCAGGAGACTGAGGAAGGATTATAGGCTAAGCCAGCTTGGGCCACTTAGCAAGATCCTCTCCCAAATTAAAATTAAAAAGGTCTGGAAATGTGGCCCAGTGGTAGAGCCCTTGCCTGGCATGTGAGGCCCCGTGTTCAATCGTCAATACTACAAAAAATAATAATAACAATAATAGTTCAGGCAAACTTTTAAATGACACAAAAAAATCATCAAATGGATACATTCAGTAGAGAAATGCACATGAAATATTCACCTCATCAGTGGAAATAAGCTCTGCATGTGGACAGATATTAGCAGCAACGGCAGAAAATAAAACCATCCATTTTTACGATGGAGGGAACATGGCGGGTCTTAATTCCTGTCATCATAGTTTGTAAAAAATACTTTTTCCAGCTTTGACCATCTACAGATGTTCCTATTGGCGTGCGGCTGGCAGATGCTATATTCTGTTTCACACCTGCAGTGACAGCTGTGTGCACAGCCCACACTGCAGGTGGACCCCCAAGCCTGCTCAGAGAGTGCTTAGGGGCAGCCGTTAGCTGTGTCCGTGAGCAAAAGAAGTTCAAAAGTTGGCAACAAATAAAACACTTTGAGGAGAGAAGAAAAGAAGGCTTTCCATGTACCACACACAACAGTTAGTAATGGGACATTAATAGAGTTTAGATCAATATTTAAGGATAGTCATTGTAATAACCACTGATGGGCTGTTTCTAGAATAGTCAGCCCCTAGATTCAAACAGATTCTAAAAGATTATTGGTCAAGGACGTTGTCGAAGAGTTTCAGGGAGTCAAAGACACTAATGAGAAGACTCTAGATATTGATTAAAATAACTCAAGGGCTGGGGCGTTTGCCTGGCATGTGCGATGCACTGGGTTTGACTCTTGGCACCACATAAAAATAAGCAAAGGTCCACTGACAACTAAAAAATATTTTAAAAATACAAAATAAAAATAAAATAACTCAAAACTAGGGCTAGGGGGATAGCTCAGTGGTAGAGAGTTTACTAAGCATGCACAAGGTCCTGGGTTTGATCCCCAGCATCAAAAAAGAAAAATAAATAAAAACTCAAAACTTAAGGGAGGTCAGCTGGGTCCAATCTGCATGGGTTCCTGGAGGGACAAATGAGATGATAATCTGGAGTAACCCATAGAGAAGGGACATTGAGCACTCTCTCCTCCAGCACCTCTTGCTGTGGTCAACTAATCTGCATTTGGGCAGGAAAACCACCCAGATCTTGGGAGACCTGAGTCATACAAGAAGCCACAAGCTTTCTTCTCTTCCTCATGCTCAAAAGAGTTTCTGAAAATATGGCGGGAAAAAATTCCAAGGTTAGCCAAGTGTCCTTTACTTCAACCATCTTTCTCCTAAAAGTATTTATTAAGAGGCTGGGGATATAGCTCAGTTGGTACAGTCCTTGCCTTGCAAGCACAAGGCCATGGGTTCAATCCCTAGCACCGCAAAAAAAAAAAAAAAAAAGTATTTATTAAAGAAAAACATTGACTTGAACACCCTGGCCATCTGAATATAGGTTTACAATGAGTGTTCATTACAAATTGTCAAGTTGCCCTGAACCTCATCAGCTTTATCTCATTGACTTTGATTCTGCCCACAACCCCTGGAGGCATTTCTTTTACCTTTCCTGGAGCCATTCAGCAAACATTAGCGAACTCATTGTGCCCTAGGAACTGTGTTAGGCATTGAAGACCCAGCAATGAACTAAACCAGAAGTGAGAGAAAAGGGAGAGGGGGAGAGAGATGCTCAAAGCAAAATTACAGTTCATAAACCTATAAGCATGTGAGGCATCAAGGGTTAGAGACAGAAACCCTTCAGAGAGAGCTGCCATCTCCCCTGGAGAGGGAAGGGCAATTGCATCACTCCAAAATAGAGGGAGTGGTACAGGTGTGACGGGAGATGATGTTTGGGGGGAAAGAGGAAAAGGGTGAATTTCCTGAGGTGGCAGTAGGTGCAGAGAGAGGGGGGCCTGAAGAGGTAAAGAGAGTCCAGATGGTGAAGGATTTTACATTCCAAGCCTAAGACTTTGTATTTTAACCTGAGAGTCCTGGGGAAACCTGGGGCTTTCAAGCAAGAATCCAACAGAATTTGTGGGGATTTGTTTTTTGTTTGTTTGTTTGTTTGTTTAATTTTCATCTTTCTGGGACAGTGAGAGGATGGATCAGAGAAGAGAAGGACAAGGAAGTTAAAACTATCCATCATAATTTAATCTGTTTCATTTAATTCTCACATCATCATCATGATTACCTGCCCTTTACCTGATAGATAATCCACTGCGATGTGTATCCAGTCCTGGAATGGAAAGACTCCATCATGTTGCTGATAGAAGTAGAAGTAGAAGCCCTGACTTTCTAGACCATATTTTTTATATATTTTTTAGTTGTATGTGGACACCTTCATTTTTGTTTATTTATTTTTATGTGGTGCTGAGGATTAAACCGAGCACTCTACTGCTGAGCCATAACCCCAGCCACTAGACCATACTTCTTTATGGTTCCTTTACTGACCAGCTGGGCAACCTTGGAAAAGCCACTTAACCTCCCTGATTCCTAGTTCTCTGGACTATAAAGAAGGGACACCTGCCTCTCAGAGATGTTCTGAAGATCCTGAGACAAAGATGTGAAAGCTCTTGGGAAATCACAGAGCTCTATGAAAACAGTAATCCCATTGTCTCTCTTGTTACCCTGGGATAAACAGGGGTTATCATTTCTCCTGGCATTAACTTTGCAATGAGGGTAAGCACAGATTTAAATTCCATTTGTGCATTATATAAAGCAGTGTCGATAATGTATTGTAGACAAAATTGTACTGTGTGAAAGTAAACGTCTCTATTGACCTGTGTCCCAAGGCACCTGAGGTTGCACCAACCACACTCTGCCACTAGAGGGAGCTCATTCTTCAACATCAAGAAGTCATTTCAGTCCAAACTGCCAAACTAGAGGTCACCTCTTAGGGGAGACAGCTGGAAAGGGCCAGCTGGGGTGTGTGTGGGCATGCATGTGTGCGTGCGTGCATGTTCCAATCATTGTTACATTGCAAGAGTAATATGTGGAAAGACCATAGTTCAATCCCAGTGCCACCATTTCCTAGAGTATGAACTTGGGCTAGTGACTTAATATCTATGATCCTAAATTTTTCGTCAGTAAAATAGGACTACTCATGCTTACTCCACAGTGACTACGACATGAGAAATTAAATAGAGTGTCCAGCAAGTACATAATACCGTATGGGAATTCTCTAAATTTTAGCCCACTTTCTTTTTTCCTTTTTGTTACAAATAACAATAATTGAGAACCATAGGCAAGGCAAAGAGGAGAAAGCACTGCAGAAAGAGGCACAGAGGGATGGTGCACACACTTGGTGTGAGCCTCGGACACCCCTCACCCTCACAGCTGTTGAGCGACGGCTCCATATACGTGGATGTGGTTTTATAAGCCCCATGGCTAGACGCGACAGTCACAAACAGATGGGCAGCTAGGAGGAACTGCAGAGTGCAGCGGGCATATGGACCACAGTCTAGGGCTCCCTCTCCTTCTGTTGGAGCCGTTCCCTTCAATTCTGGAGTCATTACCCTAGGTGGGAGGGGGAAATGTAATTTAATCGAACGCATGTCACCCTATCTTATATTTCTAAAATTACCATTTCGATTCTGCCTGGTATTTCCAGAGCTGCCATCTCTTAGTGCTCTAGCAAGTGGCTATGAGCAAGGCTGTGAGACATTGTGCCAACACAACTGGTGGGGAAAGGAGATTCAAGTCAATCAGGTTCCCTTGACCAAATTCCAAATACCAGATGGGGTGATTTTTCCCTCTGAATTAACCATTTTCTGATTAAACCTATAGTCAAGCAGATCTTTTGGTTTCTCTTAAACAAAAACAAAGGGGAAGGGAATTTACATCTGCTTAGTGCTGTTGTGTGCCAGACTCTGCGCTAGGCACTTTATTAGCACTCTCACATACCTAGAAGGGAGGCATGTGTACCTGTGCTTCACTGAAGAGGCCTGTGGCTCAGAGAGGTTGAGTAACTTACCTGAAGTCTCACAGGCATGGAAGAAGTGGATTATCTGTTAGTGTGCTGGTAAGCTAGTTCTGGACCTCTCATCTGCTGGGTACCAAAGTTTGAGTTTTTCCAGGAAAAACTAAATACAATAAAAACCCTGTTGCCAGCTCCCTCTTTAAAATGCCTGTGTGCTGTGCCCCCTCTTTAGATCTCTGCCATCTCAATTTCCAAATCGGTTTTGAGTTTTCCCTGTTATAACTATGTTTCCATTGAATCCCCTCTCAAAGAGTCTCAGCACACTTAGTCACTATAACAGTGCCCTCAAAAGATAAGAAATCCTGTTTCACAATCAGAGAGACTGAGACTGAAAGTGACTTAACTAAGGTCACTTTGTTGGCAAGTGAGAGTTCTAGGCATAGAAAACCTACTTCTCTGAGACAAACATCAATACCATATGTATATGTATAAATATGCAAATTGTATGATTCTACTTTGTGTACAACCAGAAAAATGATAGTTGTACTCCATTTGTGTACAATGACCTAAAATTTTAGAATAAATAAATTATTTTTTAAAAAATTTTTAAAAAAAAGAAAACCTACTTCTTGTACAGAAACTCTGCCTCTAGATTGAGCTGGAAGTACTCTACAGTGTCCCAGCCATCAAAGGGACAGAGCCTGGGAGTATAGCTGGGAACTGGAGCCTCATCCTTATTGCTTCAACTCTCATCCCCATCCCGATTAAACAGATCTTGAATCAGACACCTCATCTCTGCCCTCACAACCAGAGTCCCCAGTTAGGCTCAGATCCCTGCTGACCCAACCTCCAGTCGCTTATCATAACCCACCTTCAACAGTCTTCATCAGGTACCTAATGAAAATGTTACAATGACCCCTCCCCTCCAACTACCAGACAAAACCAGTCTTTCCTAGCCTTGTAAACTCCCCTTTATTTTCTGACCCAGACTACCTGTCCAGCCTCATCCCTTCACCTATGCCAAACCCTGCTCAGCTGCTTAATCCTGTGGCCTAGTGTTGTGGCTGTAGCTAGTGCAAACCTGCTCTCCACCTCCTTCTTACCATAACAGAGCTCTTGAGTTGGCTGAGCAGGACTCCCTTGCAGCTGGCCATGTGCCCAGGTGCTGGCTGATGGGGTGAAGGAACACTGGTGTGTGCTGTTTCTGGGTTGTGTTATTAGAAGGAAGCTTCTTGCTCTCCACTTTTTATTCTTTCCCAAAGGTGAGAAAATGTACATGTTGGTGACAAGCCATTTTTGACCTAGGATGATGACACACCCTAGACAAACATGTGTCCCAAGGGCTAGTGGAATGTAACATTGTGTGGCTTCACTGGGGCTTCCCTGGAGATAAGGACTCCCATGCATTTACTTCACAGGTGATTCCAGAAAACACCCGGAGGGGTGTGAGGAAGTGAAACGGAAAGGAGAAAAGCCAATGAAGTATACAGGAGCAAGCCCCAACACTCTGAGCAGCTGGAAGCATCACCAGGGGAATGCTGGGAGAGAGTGCAGGACTTGGTCACCCTGCCCTAGGGGCCAGAAGAAGCTGGCCCCTACTGAACACCTACTGAAACTGATTGAGGGATATTGGAGGGAGGGGACACTCCTTCCTGGCTTGTTAAGCCTGCTCCCCCACCTATCCTCCCCACCACACACACACAAAGCACAGAGTGCCCCGGGGGGCCTGGGAGAGCCCTCAGGCAGACACAGGTGCTGGAAGGTTAAAGTAAGTCTGGTCAGGAAGATCTCAAAGAGAGACAAAAATGAAAGAAAGGGTTATAATAGAAGAAAAAAGGAAAGAAATCAGATATAACTTTCCTATGTCCATATATGAATTCACACCAGTGAAACTTCACATCAGGTACAACCACAATAGGATTCTAATTAGAATAAGTTATACTCCATGTATGTATATGTCAAAATACACTCCTTTGCCATGCATTCTAAAAAGAACTCATTTTTTAAAGTTAATAATAAATAAAATAAAAAAGTAAGTCTGGTACATGGAAATGGTGAGTGTTAAGGGAACTTGGGATGAGGTGCCTAGTGTCTGCATTCAGAGCACATTTCTGTCACCTGCTAGATGCCAGGAACTGAGCCCTTCTGAGCCTCAGTTTCTTCTTCTGGAAAATGGGTCAACTTGTAACACTTCCTCATAGGGCCATTTTTGTGGGTACCTGGAATAATTCAGGAAAAACACCCTGGTGAAAACGAGTGAGCTGCTGTTCTTGCTTCTCCTCTAGCAGTCCTCCTCCAAAGCTGCTCTTTAATGTGTCCTCATTGTCTATATGGTCTTCAAGTCTGGTCCCTTCAAAGGCAGACACGATGGGAAGTCCCCAAGCAGTGCCCAACAGAGTGTCTTTAGCAAAGGATCAATCGGCAGAGATACTGCTCCAGAACCAAATGCAAATTAGGACCAGCAGCCAGAGCCAAAGGTCAAAACCAAATTTAGGTCCAAAATTAAGACCTATAGTCAGAGTCAAACTTCCAAAAGCAGGAAGAAAATGACCAGAAATGAGACAGACCACGGGGAAGTCCAAGGAGAAGAGGAAGATGCCAGCCCTTCAGGAGCTTGGAGCAGGGGTTCCCTAGGGAGCAGCCAAGCCAGGCAGCAGGGAGCCAATGCCCCCATAGTATTTGTGAAATGAGCAGCTGGTGGCCCCGGCTGCCTGCAACCTGGCTCTGTTCCCTGCTCTGCTCAGTAAGTGACAGGGCAGAAAGCAGCCCTCGCAGCCTTTCAAAGACCGGTCAACAGGAACAATGAATCATTAACAATTGCAATGTGTTGCCCAGAGTAA
This sequence comes from Glaucomys volans, assembly GCA_020662805.1. Classification (NCBI taxonomy): domain Eukaryota; kingdom Metazoa; phylum Chordata; class Mammalia; order Rodentia; family Sciuridae; genus Glaucomys; species Glaucomys volans. The sequence continues at coordinate 51,408 of JAJEJO010000966.1, forward strand.
ATATTTGTTGACTCCTGGTGGATAGAAAGTGTTCAGTCAGGAAGATTACTTACCATTGAACCTGGGGGGTATTGTTGTAACCCGGGCTCTCCGTGTGTGCTATCACACAGGCAGAACGGGTCCATTAATTAATCAGTCCTTATCTGTGGTGCATTTCTCTGGGTGGGGTCTGTACTGGCTTGGAGCCTTAAAGAAAGGAGACACTCAAGCCTCCAGGTCCAAAGCTAAATTGTGTCTGGCCGGGGGGAAAAGCAGAGCAACCAAGTAACTTTCAGTGTGTGATTAGCCAGTGATCTTTAGTCATGATGGATCTGAATCACCTGAACCACAGCTTCCTGGGCTCCACTCCCAGTCTCTTAATCCAGGATCTGCTTTAAAAAAAAAAAAAAAAAATAGATTTTATTCTTAATTTTTCCACAGGACAACAATAGAGAGTTTCCATACATATCTTCAGCCACTTTCCCCTATTACATCTTACATTAGAATGGAACATTTGTTAAAATGTATGAACCAATATTGATACATTTTTAATGTCTTTTTCTGTTCCAGAATCCCATTCAGTATAGCACATGATCCTTAATTGTCATATGTCCTTAGGCTCCTCTTGGCTGTGACAGCTCCTCAGATTCTCCTGGTTTTTGATGACCTTGACAGTTTTGAAGACTACTGGTCTGGTATTTCACAGGATGCCCCTCTATTGGAATTTGTTTAAAGTTTCTCTCGTGATAACAACTGGGGTTATTAAAGTGCCATTTTTGGTGCACTATATCAAGGGTATCTAGTATCAAGCTTGATTTATTATTGTGAATATTGACCTTGATCACCTGGCTGACGTGGTGCTTGTCAGCTTTCTGCACCATGAAGCCAATTTTTGCATCCAATTCCACACTATCCTCTCAGGAAGAAAGTCACTGGGTGCTGCCCACATGTAAGGAATGGGACAATATGCTGGCCCTCCTTGAGGGCAGAGGATCTGCGTTCATTATTTGGAATTCTTCTGCCCAGGAAATTTCTCTCTTCTTTCCACTTACTTATTTAATCATTGTTTACATCCGCAAAGACTCATAGCTATTTATTTTGTACTTGAGTCTACGATATAACGCTACTTTATTCTGTTGAACTAATCATTCCATCTCGCCCACTGGGTTGGCCTGTGTCTCTTTGACATACCCGGACCCAGTCAATTCAGTTCCTTGGTTTTGAGCCCTTTCTAACCTTCCAGCACTACAGCTGCCTCAGGTTCAACCTATATTTTTCCTACTGCAGTCCTAGACTCAGCCTTGCTTCAAGAAGCCCTGGCTTTTTTATTAGAGAAAGTTTTTAGAAACCAAGATCTGAGTGTTGGGTGCAGGACCTGCATTTTATTTAACTCCTTATTTGAAAATAATTTGAAAAGTTGCAATATAGCACATAGAACATCTACTTATTCTTTATCCAGACTCATCTGTTGTTAGTAGTTTGTGCCATTTGCTATATAATTTTCTCTTTTCCTCTGCATATATTTTTTATAAATCATTTGAAACATGATGGCCCTTTACTTTTAAACACTTTAGTGTGCATTTGCTAAAAAGAATAAGGACCCTGTTACTGAGCTGCTCATTTCTGTCAATTTAGCATAATATAATTCTTTTCTCTAATCTACAGTCCATTTTCTATCTTTACTGATGGATTCAAATACCTCTTATGGATTTTTATTTCCTCCAGTACGGAATCCAGTCCAAGCTTACAGATGCCATTAGTTGTCATGTGTCTTTAGTCTCCTTTAACCTGGAACAGGTCCTCAGCCTTGCTTGTTTTTGGTGACATTCAAATGTTTGAATACTACCCACTCTTTTTAACAGAAAGCTCCTCTTTGAGAGTTTTCTAATTGCCCAGAGTTAACCAAATTGTGAGGGCACAGTCCTCTAGGCTGACCTTGCATCTGAAGACAACTACAACTACCCTGTCTATAATCAGAATCCCCCTATATTGAGCATCTATTGTTGTGCCCTGCCTAACCCAGTCTTTACCGTGACTGTTACAAAATGATGTTCATCCCTGATGCTTCCTTCAGTCTTACCAGTCCACACTTGCCAGTGACCATAAAGAAGAGACTGCAGTTTTAATAAGCATCTCCCAGTGATTCTGGTGCAGATCTCCACCACCTCCTCTGAGAAACACTGATAAGCCAGTCTTTCACAAAACATCCAAATGAGCATAAGTTTCAAGTTAGTTTTTCTCACTGTGGATGGGTACGACCTACCAGCATGGCCCTCACATCCAAAGAACCAAAACATAAAGCTTCATCGCCCACCTGGGGTCAATGTGTCCTTTATTACTGGCAAGGTACCTGGGGAATGAGCAGCCCCTGTGAGTGCTGAATTTGCAAACTTCAAAAGGGAAAAGAAAGAAAGGAGTTCAACTGAGCTTTTAAGGTGAAAAGGACAGGACCATCCTACTTTGGCACAGGACAAATTCAGCCTGGCAACCAGATAGATTTTGAAGGGTAAGATGCTCAGGAAAGCATATCATAAAGAAATGGACTCATTCACAAAAGTTGCTAGATTGCATTCATTCATACATTCCTTCCATACATGTATCAAGTTCCTACTGCTATTAGCCAAGCATCTTGTAGGACAAGTGACCCTGAGATGAAAGAAACAGACAAGGCCCCTCCCTCAGAAGACACAGTCTGATGGACGTCCATAACAACCCAGATGCTGCCTCTGAGTGACAGCTGAAGAGAACATGTCTCCACAGGAACTCAAGTCTCAGAGTGCGAGTGGCAACCATCAAGCCTGGTCCTCTACTGACAGTGTGAACCCGTCATGTCAGTCCATTTCCTCTTTGCAAATAATGCCTTCCTCATAGCATGGGAACCATTCCTTCATTCAATAAACATGGCTGAATGACCAATGTGTGCAGGAACTGGGACACAAACACAAAAAATACAGAACCTGGCCTTTGGGAGTTCATTGCAGAGGAGATAGACATATAATTTACTGAGAAATTCTCTGTTCTATTTCCAGGGTCTGTTTAGCATATAGTAGATATGCACAAGAAATATTTGGACAAATGTAAAAAACAATAAAAACTCATGACTGTGTAGAACAGTTATGAATAGCTATTTTTTCATTCAAAATTATTTATTGAGCACCTACTATGTGCCGACCATTATGCTAGACCCAAAGGACACAGCAGTGGCCAAAGCAAAGACTTTATGGTAGCAAAAGACTTGATGGAGTTTCCATTCTAATGGAGGAAAACAGATAATAAGCAAATGAGTAAATCAATATTTAATTTAGTATCAAGTGATATTGAAGAAATTAATGAGGAAAAATAGAGTAAAATAAAAAAAATTAGAGAATGGCAGGGGAAGGAACTGTTGAACCAGTCAGGATATATTTAGCTTGCACTGAAGAAACAAGCAATGCCAACATCTCATGAGCTTAGCACAAGCATATGTTTTGCCCTCAAGAGGTTTTTGTGAATGTGAAGTAGGAGGCCAGGATGGTTGGTTCCTGCTCAGGTTCCTGGACTGAACTTACTGTTCATATCCTCCAAAGTTCCCATGTTCTACCAACCAGGTAGAAACCCTGCTGAGCTACACCCCCAGCCCCACATTATGCATATATTTAAATTTTATTATTAAGAATCCTACCACAGTGGGGAAGGGTTTGGCAGAAAGTTTGAGAAGAAAAAGTATGACAAGCCGGGCATGGTGGCTCACACCTGTAATCCAAGTGACTCGGGAGGCTGAGCCAAGAGGATCGCGAGTTCAAAGCCAGCCTCAGCAACTTAGCAAGGCCCTAAGCAATTCAGTGAGACCCTATCTCTAAATAAAATACAAAATAGGGCTGGGGATGTGGTTCAGTGGCTGAGTGCCCCTGAGTTCAATCCCGGTTCAAAAAAAAAAAGAAAAAAGAAAATGTATGACAGACAGACATTTAAATTTCAACTAGAAGGAAAAAGAAAGAATTTGCCCTTATTAAGTACTGACCATGTGATGGACACTCAGACCCTTTAACTCATTTCTTTCATTCATTTCTTACAACTCTCTCTGAAGAGCACATGGGACACAATTGTCTTCATTTTTCAGAGACTGTGGTTCAAAAAAGTTTAGCAACTTGCCCAAGGTCACATGCCCCCTAAGGGTTTCTTTTTCCTTCCCCTAACTATAATAACCCTTTGTCTCAGTCAGCTTTTTCGTAGCTGTGAATAAAAGATCTGACCAGAACCACTGTAGAGGAGGGAAAGTGTATTTGAGGGCTCACAGTTTCAGACGTCTTAGTCCATAGAAAGCCAGCTCCATTCCTCAGGGCTCAAGGTGAGGCAAGACATCATAGCAGGAGAGTGTGGCAGAGGGTAGCAGCACACATCAGGATCAGGAAACAGAGAGACTCCACTCCCCAGATACAAATATATACCCCAAAGCTGCACCCCAGTTCCCCCCTCCTCCAGCCACATCCTACCATGGTCGGTTACCACTCAGTTAATTCCCATCAGGGGAGTAAATCACTGATTGGGTTAAGACTCTTAGAACCCTATCATTTCTCCTCTGAACCTTCTTCTCATATGTGAGTTTTTGGGGGACACCTCACATCCAAACCATAACACCCATTCTTTTCCCATCTCAGCAAAAGTGTTCCTGCTCATCACCATTCTTCTCAATACTGAAGTTAATTGTTAAATTCTCAAAAAAGCAGATCCAAAGTCAACTCTTGAGATCCAATAGTACTTCATTTCAAGATAAGGCTTTTTTGTTGTTGTTCTGTTTATTTGTTTTTGGTACCAGGAATTGAATCCAGGGGCACTTAACCACTGAGCCACTCCCCAGCCTTTTTTTATATTTTTATTTTGAAACACGGTCTTGCTAAGTTGCTCAGGGCCTTGCTAAATTACTGAGGCTGGCTTTAAACTTGCAATCCTCCTGCCTCAACCTCCCAAAGCACTGGGATTACAGACGTGCGCCACCACGCCCAGCATAAGGATGCTTCTTACTAAGAGGTTTCAAGAAAGCCACAGCACTTGATGGCAACAAGCTATATAAACTCCAGACCCTTTATTTGCTCATCTGCAGAATGGTGACAATAATTCCCCACAAAATTGCTATGAAGATTAAATGAGATTATTTATGAGAAAACAGCTGGCAGAGTGCCTGTTTTTCAGTCTGAAATCGTCAAATCAGCCGTTCTGAAATAGTTTGGAAATCCCTTAATGTCAGAAAGCATTGAAGTGATAATCTAACTTCTAATAGCCATGGTTTCTTTTGTAGATATAAGGAAATGTTTCTTTGAGCAAATTCTTTGGGGGAATTTAAAAAAGCAAGGGAGTTCATCTTCCTTTTTCTAGGTAAAGAATAAACAGGAAGACCGTAGAGACTGAATTAACTTCATAACCCAATATCCTAAATTTCTTATATTGACCTACCGGGGAATGCGTTTTGCTTTCCCAGTTTGCTTGTGAGTAGATGTACACACACACTAGGTTTGTTAAAATGATATCTATGCCGAGCTTGTTAGTTTTAAAACCAACTGTTATTTGGAATAAAGCGGGAATCCTAATACAAATATCAAAAATATGTCCCAGAGGTACAAAATCAGTGCTTTCCGTAGTCGACTGATAAGAATCATGTGAGGAGCTCATCCATTCACTGTGAGTGGGGGCAAGAAATTTGTGTTTTCACTAGTGTTCCAGGTCATTCTTAACAGCAAGCAAAATTGGAAAGTTCTGCTCAAACCCAACTAGCTAATTTCAAGAATGTTTCAGCTCCCAGTGAGTCTACTAATTTTGGCCTCAAGTATTTTTGGCCAATGGAACTATCAAGTCATTAGGCAATTCCCTAATGTGACTGACAATTTACTTTTTAAAAAAGAAAGTACCAATGTAATATTAAAAAAAAAAAAAAAGGTATTACAAATTGGAACTTTCCTGTCTCTGTGAACCATGAGGAAGGTATTCTGATTATAGTAGAAGGAAAACCTTACATGGAGGAATGAGGAGGACATGACCCTGAGGGTTACCTGGGCCAGGTGACATAAATCAGGCCCTCTCTCATGTCTAGGAGGGTGTTCTGCCTTTTGGTGACTCCTGTGATGGAGCACTGCCATAAAGCCAGAGAGAGGCACCTGCAAGAACGGAAGGAGGTTACAGAGGTGAAGAGATTTTGAGCAACAGAACTAAGTTAAGCCAATGGACATTGACCTAATGCCCTACGGTTGGCAGAGCCCTTTCACAACACCTCCCTTAGCTTCAGAACAGCTCTGTGAGGTAAATCATACCCACTTGACAGACAAGGAAACAGAAGCCCAAATTCATGGTCCAATTGTCATGGACACTTGGTTTTTCAGAACCCAGGTTCTGGCTCCCTTCAACATGGAGCTGCATTGGCTAAAGGGGAGGAATTTCTAGGATGGAATGAACTGAAATGGAATGGGAAGGACAGTTGTTATGGATCAAATGGAACAAAACGGAAGTCGAGGATGAAGATTCTTGAGTAGAAATCAAGAGAGAGTTCAGAACAGAAAAAACGATCCACACAGCAAATCTAAATCTCACAAATTCAGAAAGCCACACCAGAGTGAGAACACATGGGGGGCAGACCCAAGCCAAGAGGCCCTTAGTGAAGAAGAACATTCCCCTCATTCCTCTCCAGGTGCCAGCCCCAGGAGCAGCAAAGGACCGGAGCAGCCCGCAGAGTCTCCAAAGGTTCTTCACCTCAGAGGTGGTGCCTTTATGTCTAAAGACCACAAACCGAAGCAGATGCCTGTCACTGCAGGGCAGGAAGGTGGGTCTGGAGTCTCTAGACTCCCTGACCACAGTCCTGACCTAGGCCTCTTCTGCTACCACCCCCATGGTCTCCTGGCCTCCTGGATGGCCTTCCTGCCTCCACCCTCTTCCATAGTCCACAAAGTGTCACTTCAAATTACAACCTGAGGGTCCAACCTGATTCCTCCAGTTAAAAAAAAAAAAAAAGAAAAAAGAAAAAGAAAAATACTAACTCACACAATACCTGAGGTGAGGGGAAGTGTCATAGTAACTCTAGTGCTAAATTAGGGCCTGTGTTCAAATCAGGGTCCCTTCCCACTAGCTACAGGTCCTTAAGAAAGTTACTTGTCCTCTCTGAGCTTCCTCTATGAAAAATGAAGAATAATGCCCACAGTGCCTGCCTCACAGCCTCTAGCGAAAGGAGGAGCAGGCCAAGGGGGCGAAGAGTGACCCCTGAGGTCTGTCTTCTAGCCTCCATACTCAGGAGAAACCTCTGCATCCATATAACAAGTTCTTTTCTGGGCAAAAGAAAGGTCCAGTAAATTTGTATCCTACTAGGAAAAAAAAAATCTATGCATGGATTCAGGGATTGTGACAGGTGGGACTCAAGCTAGAGTTAAACAACCTTCTGATAGCCCTATAGCTATGGAAAAACATCATCTCCTTTACTCCTTGGCAAAATCGTAGCAAGTAGGAGCTTTCAGGTCCATTTTACAGGTGTGGAGACTGAGGCTTACAGAGGTAGCAAAAATTTCCAGCTAGTAAATAGGAGAGAGGCCATTTGAACCCAAGTATATCTGGCTCTAAACCTGTGCTTTTACCATTATACTATTTTATCTGAAAACAAATCATCAGCCCTGATTTAACAGCCAGTCTGTTCACAACTCCTTGCCTACCTCAACCTGGAGTGTTTTCATTTGCACCCACTCTTTTCCAGACACTGTCTCCAGCTGTGGGAGCTACAAAGATGAACTGGACATAGGTCAGCACCACAGAATTGCACAGAATGTATTCACCACAACAATACTCTCATGGTCTCACTGTGGTCACAAACCCACACAGGCCTGAAAGGTTCTTCATCCCAGGATCCTTCCATCATGTAGTTCCACTGTACCAGAGACCTTCACTCTCATTGCTCAGACGGACAAGAAGAAGCCAGCCAGAAATATCATGCAGAAATTGTAACGGCCAGGCCTGCAGATGGAAAACAATCATTTCCAACCCGGGATTCTCGAGAAGAGCAAATAAAACTATCCAGCCACGCTCTGCTAGAGAAGTGATCAGAAAACAAAATAGGAGTCCCCTACTCTAAGAGTTAATAAAGAGCAATGTGACATCTGCCTGCGATGGCCAACCCGAGCATTCCAGAGCAGTGACAGGCTCTCTGCCCGCAAGGGACAGAGGGCGGAGTGAGCCACCTTCTGTGTCCAGCCAAAGCCCATCTTGCCCAAAGGATTTACCACACATCAGACAGTCCCCAGAGCCGCAGCAGCTGCTGGAGTGTGGTTCTGTACACTTCCTTATTGTCATGTGCCCTGATTTCCTGCCCCAGGGGCAGCTGCTACAGAGTAGGAGTGATCATCTTCAGGACAGGACTGACAGGGAGAAGGGCTTCATTCAAAGACTCAGCCAGGACCAATAGTGACAACCATAACACCCAGTATTTGACAAGTAAGCCACCATCCTACCCCTTGTGGATTCCGGAATCCTCTCTGTTCCCATCTCACACTCCACGCCTCACTCTCACCTTGTCTGCTGGATTCCCTGCGTTTGAGCAGGACAGCGTTCTCGAGAAAGACACCCAAACTTGACTGCTGCTGTGGCTCCCTGGACACTTGCTAGCTAACTGTCGGCCTTCCCCCGGAAATTCTGACAAGGAGCCAAGCAGCCTGTGGTTTCTAACAAGGGTTCCAGGTTATTCTGATCTTCAGGAAAGGTTGTAAAACATGATAAGCTATATAGGGACGTTGAAAATAATTTGCAAATGTTTCTTAGCTTGCAGACATAATTCTATGTGATTTTTAACACCTTGTCTTAGACATTTGTGCATTTATTTAACAGTGACTTTGTTCCAGCCCTAGGATCACCTTGGGGCTAAGTGAAAACTGGACTCAGAGAAGGTTGGTGACTTGCCCAGGAACCAAAGCACTGCTCTTGCCCCTTCATTGTCCTCCATTTCTTCATTCCATGAGTCTTCATAGGACAGGGGGCACCTACCTGCCAGGGGTGTGACCGGATGGGAAGGCAGGCCACACTGACTAAAGAAGAATCCCACCCAAGTGAGGCAGTGGGGGAGGGGAAGTCAAGGTGCCACAGGGGAGGTTGGCTGGGGTCTGCTTGGAAACTTGGGGGCACAGGAAATGATAGTAAGTCCCTCTAAACTTGGGGTCACAGGAGACTATTGCACTGGAGAATACCCAGGCAGGCTAGGACCTGGACTCCAACAAAACAAGTGGCTTGGAAATTATTACAGGTCAAAGAAGGTGGGGGGCCAAGTCCAGAGCATCCAAAGTCCGAATGACCCCTGCCCCCATGGCACATTGTTGGCCTCCGCCCTTACTCCTCTGCAGCCCCATGTGAGGGTTTAGCTCCAGTGCTGCTCAGGAAGTGCTCTACACGTCCCTGGGAGCAATTAGCCTTGAACCCCTCATGTTAATGCTCTTCAGGACACAGTATGAGCCCCGTGAGGGTGGGCAGGAGGCCAGGTACAGCTCTGAGCTGTACCACTGGACGAGTCACCCAATTGGCACAAATGGGCCCTCAATACGCATGCCACCTGCTGGTTCTGTGGGGCTGCCCTGACACCCCTGGCTCTGGCCAGAGCGCTCACTCCACCTGCTTTTTGGCTCTTCCTGGAATTTACATTCTTTTCTTTCCCCAACACACACACACACACACACACACACACACACACACACACGCTGCCCCTTTCTCTTTCGCTTTTTTCTCTACATCTTTCTTTCTCTTTCCCCTTCATTTGCTTTTTCTTTCTCTTTCTTTTTTCCTCTTTCCTTCCTCTTTTACTTTCCATTTTCTCTTTGTCCTTCTTTCTCTTCCCCCTTCTTTCCTTTTATCCCTCTTTTCCTTTCTCTTTCTCCTTCCCCTTCTGATTTCTTTTTCTTTTTCTTTCT